>APFE030072405.1:35552-55491 GCA_000404065.3 Pinus taeda
TGAATGTGAACAGTCATCGAGAAGATGAACTGAACAATCACATTCATGTATATAATAGATAGCTGGCTAAATGAATAAATGCATTAGTTTTCTGGAGTTACTCCTGGCCTGACAGATGCCACATGACAACATATGGATTCAAGATAGTGGATATTGAGCATCTACTGACTTTCTGACAAGTGTGTGGGCTGCTTCTCGAATGTGCCATGCCGAATTTTGAAAATGCTTGGACTTTGACTTATCCGAATATCGAGCTACTCTCTACCATCACATGCATCTTTCTACCTGATTCGGTCAACGCTCGTTCAGAAGATTTGGAATGTCCAGGATTTTTATAACGTGCTCTTCTTTATATTCATGACCTCGCTCTATCGAAACCATTGGACCCGTGTTGTAAACATTGATCTGATTCCGTTCAGTTTTCGTCCTACTTAGATCATCTTTGTTCAACTATTGCTCAATGGAAACACTAACTTCTTCATAAGAGGAAGGCTGGTTTGGTGAGCTGGGAGGCTCTTGCATTGGATCCTTTGGTCTCGGTTGGAGTTCATGACCCTGTGACTTTTCCATCTTTTGTAGCTTACTTTGAAAAGTGTTATGTTCAATTCTTATCGCATTCATTTCTCTGACATGTATCAATTCCCTAATTTTCATTTGTTGTATGTGATCAACCTCTATGTTCTTAATTAAGCTGTGCAGCCTATCTTCAATGGCATTCATTTGGTCGGAATGTTCATGCTTAATAGCATTGATTTCCATGGCATGATTTTTCTCCATGGCAATCATCTGGTTAGAATGATTAGTCTCTATGTCCTTGATCATTCTATTATGATTTTCTTGAATAGAATTTATTTCTTTCTTACGATTTGCTTTTATGGAACGTAGCTCCTCAAGATGTTCTTCTATGGTATCCATCATGTTCTGAAACTTGATCTTTTGGTTATACTGAGTAACTTCAATTTCTTGCAACCTATTCTTTATAGAATTCATTTCTTCGGTGTGATCTGCTACTAATTTTGTTTGGCTAGACTGCATGTCTTTGATCATCTGAGTTAATTCCTTAACATGATGTTTATCATTTTCCTTTTCATTGTCAAAATGATTAATCTAGTTACTAGTCCCTGCCTTTCCACAATCGAGGATTCTTCTTGCAACCACAAAATTGGATTCATCATGAAATTGGTCACAATATCTACAATATGGTGCTCCTTGATCACTATAATGTTGTAGCTTATTCTCTTGCAACTTCTTTATGTAATTTTGCATATCATTGAATTGATTTCTTTGCTAATCATGCGCACTTTTAATGATTTCTATTAATTCCTTAACCCCTTATTCCTCTTTTGGAAAGTCATGAGGATAACCTTGAGCGTTAGTAAAACGACAAGGGGCGGATAAACCTTCCATGATGACTTGCTTAAGGGGAAAGGGAAGCTAATGGATATTAGAGAGATATCCTTGTTCCAGACAATCATGAAATCCACAAGAAGCGAGCCTCTAACAGGAATTCTTGTAAAAAATGAAAGAAGTGGAGTCGCCACTTGAACATGAATCTATCTCCAAAATCCAAAAGGAAAAAACCGGAAAGTTAGTTAAGGAGAAGAAGGCGGATATCAAGGAAGGGTTCCTGTCTGAGAAAATTGAATACTTATTAGAATGTAATTTGTTTAACCGAGCCCAGAGAGTAGGGTTAACCAAGCTACTAGTAAGATTTTACGAATGGATGAACCAGTGGAGTCGCCACCCAAACAGGAAACTAACCCAAATCATAAATGTCTAGGTGCTAAAGTGCAAACAAAAGAGTGAACAAGGTGATAAGAAGATTAATGAGATATCAAAGCACCAACAAATGTAGTGCTAAGAAGCTGGAAATGGATTAGAGGATTATGAAGACTAACGAGAATGTTGTCAATGCCAAGGTCCAATAAAATGGTCCCTGACAATGGTCCCTGAAATGTTGTAGCATTGGCGGGACAATGAATGATGGATGAAAGAATGTCGTAAACCCCGACAATGAGCAAACTTGTCCCCGGAAATGACATGAATGAAGGATGAAATATAACAAAATGATATGATAAGAAAGGAAGTCGTGAGGACCAAGGACACAAAAAATCTATTCTTGGCAATGGTGCCAGAGAATGTTGTTGCCTAGATTGTACAGGCAATGCAACAACTGCTTAGGGCAGGGGCTATCACTTTGATCCCTGCCCACTCCGTTCTCATTGTCTGCCAACAACAAGCTATGGAGGGTAGTCCCTATGGAATGAGGTGAAGGAAAACAAGTTGGGAACCAACTCGTTTGGAAGACATGGCTGAGTGGCCCAGCTACATGGTTAAATTTAACAAGATTAATGATTAGATTAGAGTTTAAGTATGAGACCAGTGCCTTAATGGAGTCACAATTCTTGCTTATGGTAAATTGAAACCAAGTGACCAGATGGACACCTACTTCTTGAATCATTGACTAACCTATATGATGTGCAAGTCCTAGGACCTATGTGAGATGCAATGATCTTTGTTTATTTTAATTATATGCCTAGTCTAAGTATGGATTTCCCTTAACTATTTTGAAGTTGGGCTCCAAAGTAAGTTGTGGGAAAGAGGCCAACGTAAAGCAGGCTAGGTCCTGATTAATGATACCTTCTGTTGTGCTCCTATAACCTTGTGCCTTCGGTGTTGCAGAGAACGTGGCTCTGACCACTGCAAGGTCACCGTGTTAACCACCAAAGAGTTGCCAAGCCCCTCAAGCTAGGGTTGCCCTAAATCTCTATCAAGCTAGCTTATGCTAGAAGGTAAGTTTTGAATCTTGATGCAAGCTAGACCTAGGATGCTTATGCAAGATGATGAGTGAAATTTTTTTGAATTAAGATTGTGTTATTTGAAGTACTTAGTGTGAATAATCTTAAAGACAGAGAACCTAATAATATTGAGATAACCATCTTAAGAAGATAAATGTCGAAAGGTACAAGTGCAAACTTCACAAGATATTCCTCAAGACGTTAGATCACTTATCAATTAATAACAAAGTTAGAAGATGCCATTTTTAACAATATTCAATACTTTAGATGAGCCAAATATCTCAATGGAAACTTAGATGCCCAAAACAAAATTAAGGATGATCTTATCACTTAAATGACAATCATTAAGAGGAATTCGACAAGATACCAATATGCTCAAGGGACCCATCACCAAGACAAAATATGATTCAAGTGCTAATAGCTGAGGGAGACTATTAAATGTGAAGTGTAAATTCTTTTAACATAAACTCACAAGAACAACACAATGTTAGCTACTCTCACAATATTAATGCTAGGAACCAGTAACAAAATATGAAGATACTTAAGCACTTTATGTTCCAATGATCTTTTTATGAGTAACAAGTGACAATTATGACAACAATTAAACAAGCTATAGCAAGTTAACAACAGTAAGTAAATATCAATTTATCAATGCTTATGTTTGCCCAGTGTCACAAAAATTAACCCAACCATCAAATAACTTGCCAAACTTGAAAAATCAGATGTACTAGCTTCTTTAAGATGTATTTTAAGAGATATTCCAGATCTGATATATTTATTTCAGCAGTAAATAAATGACATGCCCGCAAGGCTAAAGATAACGCCCAAAATACCCAAAAAAAGTAAAAAGCTCCCAAACTTGAAAAAAACAAATTTTAGGGCTTTCAGAGGGTGTATGATTCAGAAAATTTTAGATCTGATTTATTTATTACAGAAGTAAATAAATGACACACTAGCAAGCTAATGAAGCTACAATCAATGCCTAGAACAACAAGAAAATGGAAAGTTTTGCTGTAACTGAAATTTTTTGAGTTTTTGATCATTTTTTAGTGTATGCTTCAGAAATTTGAGATATGAAATTTTCAGTTATGCAGTAAATTCCTGCAAGAATTAAATTATATCTAGGGTATATTTAGGGTGCCCAAGTGGCCAAAATTCATGAAAATGAAAATTTTGCAATTTTAAACAATTTTGACCATGTAACACGTGATTTTAAGGCTTAATTGTCGTCGATTTAATCGCTGTAATAAAACAGAGATAAAACTAGGGTGTAGACTCTAGAAGTCAAACCCTAGGCCTCAAGCCTTGTAGAAGCACTTGCCCAAGTGGTCCAAAATTTTTGGATGAAGATGCCTCTTGAAAATCAGAATTTTGGAGACCCTAAACTTGTAAAACCACCAAGGAATCAGTTTTAAAAATTTAAATGAGGGTTTTAGGGCAGATTAGGGCAAAAGAGGCTAAGGAAGGGCAACACTAGGCCAAGGAAGGCCAATGTTGGGGGATGAGGAGGCTAGAATGATAGATGGGGGGATGAAATGGCAAGAGAAGGCTAGAAATGGTCAACATTGGAGGAGGGAGAGGCCCACGGGATTGACGTTGGGGCAAACGAGGCTTAACAAGGAGGACACTGAGGGTTTAAGGGGATAAAAGCCCACGACAAGTCCTCAAGCGCTACTGTCGAGGCTTCTAGAGATAGGTCGATGCCAAAAAAGGCCACGAATAGCCCTGTAAAGGGCTTAAACCCTCTGCGTAGGGGAGAAGGGAGGTGGCCAAGGCTTCTAGGCCTCATGCCCAGCCTTAGAGATTCGTAAAGCTTGGATGCAGGGGGTCAGAGGGATGATGTAGGGAGGAGAGACGCTGACGCTGGCCTTGGAGGGGCCAGATCTGGTCTCGGGAGAGCTAAAAAACAAAACCTTTGTCTCAATTTTTTTTTCTCTTCTAGATCTGAATTTTGTTACAAAATCTTCAGTGGATAGCCCTGCAAAATTTTTCAAGAGACTAGATCTTATCCTCAAGGGTCTAAATCTAGCTCTTCTTCAACTTGATTCTTTGATCCAACTTGCAAAAATGGAAAATACAACGCCCAAACCCCAAATATATACAAAATACTTTAAATCCCCAAAACCCAATTTAGAAAAATAATAATTTACAAATTATATTTACAAAATCTACAAATATACAAGTACTTTAAAAACTTTGAATTTTTGAGAAATTTCTTATTTATGGAGTTTTTTTCCTTTGATGAATAGATAAAAATACTTTAGAAACCCCAATGTAGATTATAGCCTTAGCAAATATTTAATCCACCATACAAATATCTGGAATTCAAGCAACAATGGTTACTGCCCAAGTTTGTGAACTTAGAGGCCAAGGATTGAAGTACCTGCAAACACTATGTATTTATCTAAAAAATAATCTGTTAGATCACATGGGGAATCAAAACACCTAAGATTAGCCCAAAACTATCAATAGTATGATATTATCTCCATGTAATGAAAATAACAGATCTTACCAATATTCAACACAACATAGAGATCCCTGTAGTCAACATATACCACAAATCAATAAGCAAGAACACCTTGAATTGAAACCGAAAGTCTTTATTATGATAGAAAAAATAGTTCCCAACGAGAGAATAGTTACAAAAATGCTTCAACAACATTCTTTTAGCTAGAGATTAAGATGGCTAGAGACTCAAATGACAGTTTAATTTATAGATAAATCCTCCAAGTGAAAAATAACGGCTAGTTTCGTTGATCTTTGTCAAATTTATCTTGGTCGTCGAAAAATACTTGATCATTATTTAATCTTAGCCATTGAATTTTTATTTTTTGAGAAATTTTCGAATTTATCATTTTCTATTTTAATTAGGTCAAAATTAATTATTTTGAGGTAATTCCTCAAAATTTTCACTTTGACTTAACCACCAAGGTCCAATGGTCCAAATTGTTTTGAAATATACAATATTCCCTTGGTGGACAACCTTTAAAAATGATTCACGAATTTTTCCACTTGCAGCATTATTTTTCCTAAGACAATTTAATTTTGACTCAAATTAATTAATTTTCTCGCTTAGGATTTAATTTTAGTTTGCTAGAAAATTTAATTAATTTACTTATGAGGGGAGTTAATTATTTTTCCACTCTCTAATACAAAAGATTTTACATTTACAACCCTCAAAAGGGGAATACACATATGGCTTAGACCCTCGAGACACATAAACCTTCTATGACACAATATGATCTAGTAGACCAAGTGATTTGTAATAAAATAATTAAGCCAACTAGCTTAAATTATTCCCAAATCACTTTTACATCAGACTTGACTAAAAACACTAGGACTCGCCTAAGATTTCGCGAATAAATTTCATCCTAGCTTTGGGGTTTAAGCTGGAGTGAAAAAACTCCTCTAATTAGGCGTGTCTAGAAACACAGGTAATCAGTGAGGTTAAAAGACCTCCTAGGATGGAATTCGTCATCAAAATTATAGGTTACCTATGTTGTTACATGTACTCAAGGTCTTACTAGGATCATTTACATTATATAACTTGTAAAATGGATTTAGAATAACCTGTAGAATGCTGATAGAAGACCCGATCTTGTTGAAAAAGTTTAGCACTTCTGCTTCCTTTGAACTTTGACAAAATGTGTGCAACAAGATCCTTTTCATCATTAAAGTTATTGATCGTGAATGATGAAGGAATCATATCCGCACAATGACTTCCCCTAGAGTCTTGATGACATGATTTATTCGTTCATTTGCTGCATCTTCCAAGGTTTTTTAGCTAGGGCACATGCACTTTCTTATGGAAACTTTCACAAGGTTTGCATAAAGGGGTAGGTTCATCAACAACATTAACAGAGTCAAGCGGAGTAGGAGGCCTTTGATCATTTGGAGGGTTCCTTCTTGGCCATGGATTATTGTTACCCTTGTTATTATTGTTATTTCTGCGCTGCATATTCTGCATTTGACTTCTTTCCAGCTGGATTAGGTTATTCTACATATCACTTATTGTCCTGGCATGCTCAATTTTCATTTCCTTAATGATTAGAGTCAATTCTTTATTTGAGTCTTGTTCTTCTTCTTTAACTTCTTTCCCCATAGATTTAACTAGACCTCTTTCAAAACCTTGTATCTTTGACTTACCTGAAGCTTTCCTATTCTTCTCTAATTCTTCAGTTGTACTTTGGGCAACCGCTAAAGTAACAAGCTTGGCACGTCGAATCTCAATGCTTCAAGATACTGCTCTAACATTGTCTTGTTAGGAGGTTTGTAATCTTGAGTCATATCCTTTAGAAGGCCTTTAAACCTTTGGTTAAATTACTCAATCGTTTCATTTTCCTTCTTTTTAATAGTATTAAGTTCTTTGACCAAGTACCTTACTTCTCTTTTATCCCTAAATTTACCTTTAAATGCACCAGTGAGGGCTCTTAAAGAGTCAAAAGCATTATCCACTTTGTCATGAAACCATTCAAGTGCATTATCTTCCAATGAGAGGACAAATAACTTCATTCTGACATCTTCATGATTGTACGCAGTGGCATGAGCATATCTCTCCACGAAAGTGTTGAATGTCTTTATATGTGTTTCGACATTTATGGCATTGTTTCCTTGAAAGATCAGAAGTCTGTTCATAGTAGAGTCATCTGGCAGATCATGCAAATATCCTTGGATGTTTGTGAAGTTGCAAGGCCCGTGATAATCAACCATGAAGTCTTGATTGTGAGGATTAACGAAAATAAAATGGAGATCCGGGAGGGCTTCCTGTACGAGAAATAATAAACTCTCTCTAGAATGTATTTTGTTTAGCCGAGCTCTTAGAACCTTCTCAGGATCGGGAGCGGGGTTAACCAAGCTACTAGGATTCCTTCTAGAGTAAGCTCTCGTGAATGGATGAATCAGTGGAATCGCCACCCAAACATGAAACCAACCTAAATGTCCAGGTGCTAAAGGTGTGGGTAAACAAGATGAAAGGATTAGTGAGAGGAAAAAGGATAAGGTGATGAAAAGAAAGGGAGCCAGAAAATGTTGTGGCATTGCCGGCTCAAATGAAAAGATGGATGAATGATATGATGATAAGTAATGAGATAATGTCGTTGAGGCGTCGAGAATAAGATATCCCTAACAACGACACAAAAAATGTCGTCGCTCAGATTGTACGGGCACTGTGACAACAACTCAGGATGGGGGCTATCACTCTGATCCTCGACCTCTCTGTTCTAGATTTCTCCCAACAGCAGGCTATGGGGGGTAGTCCCTTTGGAAATGTGAAGACGAGAGACAAGTTGGAAACCAATGAGTCTGGGAGACACGATTGAGTGGCCTAGCTACTTGGTTAATTTAAGCAACATTTTAAGGATTAGATTAAATTTTGATTTAAGACCAGTGCCTTATGGAATCAATTTCTTGCTTATTATTAATTCGAAACCAAGTAACCGTATGGACAATCGCTGTGTAGATGCTTCACTAGCCTATATGTTGTGCAAATCCTAAGACCTAAGTGTGATGCAAGGATCTTGGTTACTTTTAGTTATATGCCTAATCTAAGTGTAACCTTCCTCTTAACTGTTTCATATATGTATATGTACATGGATGTAAATACTGCCATGAGCTAAGTTATAAAGCTCCAATAAGTGATATGGTTATTATCTTATCATGTTATCATGATGTTTTGCTTTTGAGCAGGTTCTTCATTGTAAATACTACAATGAGCTAAGTTATAAAGCTCCATAGGCTGTATGTTTTCTTTTCAATGGTTTTGCTGAGGTCATGGTGTGGTTTAACATCGAGCACGATGTTCCCAAAGGGAGAGGGTTTTGAAACAACCCTGGTGAAAAGTTCATGTACTAAAAGTTAATAAAGGCAAAATAAGACCACGGTTAAGGGACACCTATTCAAAGCTGAATGTTGGGCAAATATAGCCTAGTGGGTATCACTGGATTTGTGTTTCGACTAATTGGCAAAGTCATTAAAAGGCAAAAAGGCATTTTAGAACATTTATTTATGAAAATTAAGGAAGTTAGGAGAAAAGTAATGTGAAAGGTCATAGGTTGCATGTGAAGAAGAAATTGAAGGAAAATAATGGAAAATGAAGAAAATAGAGGCCTCACTCATAAAAAGGCTTTTGAGGATTAGCTCATGGCTTTGGTCAAGTTCAAGTTTGGAGCTATCTCATTATTCACTCTCTCTCTCTCACTCTCTTGGTCACTTAGAGTTTTCTTGGAGCACTCTAGTTTGGCGCAAAGAAAGGGAAAACAAGGAAAGGAAAGGAAGAGCAAGAAAAGGAAAGGAAGGCAAGCAAAGAACAAGGAAAGGAAAGCAAGATCAAGCAGCTTCAGCAGGAATACTTGTAGGTAACCTTTTGTATGTGTGATTTCCTTGCTGGTTTGGACATGCATGACTTTGCATGTTGGTGTATGGTTATCTTGCTGTGGGTGGCATGGGCTTGCCGGATTATGACAGTGGATTTCAGCCTAGCCTAGCCTTTTTTTGGATGCCATGGTATGTTGGGATGTTTATTTCGGTTTTTGAGCTTTGGTTTGTCAAATGGATTTCAGAATCTGGGGTGGAGGTGGTCTCAAGTTTCATTCCCAAAGGGTTAGGAATCCCTTGACCGGTTTTGGCGGGATACATGGTAAAGCCCGAGGGAGGAGTCTCGATTTAGGGCCTAGTGATCCGGGTTTGGATTGCAGTAAAGCCTGAGACATTGGTCTCGGTTTAGGGCCTAGTGATCCGGGTTTGGATTGCGGTAAATTTGAGAGACAAGGAGACGGAAAATTCCTCAAGGATAGTGATGGATTCCAGATGGCATTCCAAGTTCTAGTCGGTTGTGATCGTTGCACCGATTTTGGTGTGATCATGGTTGGGTGAGGGTGGAGGTGGTTTAATCTCTGGATTCCCTTGGTTGTTCTATGAGATCTCACATTCATGCTTGGAATATGGCACGGGGGTGACTGGCCAAAAGATAGATTTGGTTTAGGCATGTCTATGGTCAGGTGGTACGTGGAAGTCCCGAACTTGGTTGGATTTGCTTATGATTAATTAAAACTAAGTTCTCTTACTTTTGCACTGATTTATATGTGGATTTAATGGTTGTCATATCTCTGATATTTACATGGTTTAATACCGGTTATAAGCATGGTCGTGTTTGTTTATGTCATGGTTATTTCATATATTTACTTGTAACTGTTAAATGGATGGATGCAAGACCTAATTGATGATCTAGTAGTTCAGTGGAGAAGGAGGTGATCGTTCTAAGGATGTTTCATAAGTTGTTTCAGTAATTTATGCTATATCTTGTATCTTATACTCGCAGGTTACATTGATGCCAAGTGTTTGATAGAATGTCTGTCTTGGTTGGGGATGCTGAGGCCTAGTCCTGAGGGTGATTTTTGATTGATCAACATGGTTATCATGTTTTTAATGATTTCTGAAAGTTACAACAAGTTCTGGGCAGAGGCTAGGATTCTAGGCTAGAAAAGTGGCTCAAATCGCGGGGTCACTGGCACAGAATTGGAAATTTTGGACCACAGTTGCTAGCAAGCAGGCTTGTGAGAGCGACTTTAGGTTGTTGGTTGCTCCCTTGCCCATAGCATGAGAGTAACGGAGGCCTAAAAGCTGCAGAATAACAGTGGGACTTAGGGACAGGCTGTCTGAGTGGCTGACTTGTCTCGTAGGGGTATGTTGATGATGTTGGATGACTGTATGTGATGTTCTTTCGATTCCACTTCCTTAAGGTGACATAGGAGGTGGAATTGGATCATAGTAGCCTCTTTTTTCATGTTTACCCCAGTTGGCATGGTTATTTTGGTAGACCTGAGAGGGGGTGTTACAATAGTTTTTCTGTTGTTGCTATTATTACCTGCATGAAGGCCTTAGTGGTACTGAGGTCAAGGAGAGTGGTATCCCTACCTCCTTGTCCTAATGCATGGTAATCTATATTGATACGTAATAATGGTTGCTTAGATCTTCCTAGTTCATAGTGTAATATATATATATATAGTATATTTTTTTTTTTAAATTTTGCCTAAGGCCAGATACCAAATCATTGATGTCATAACTCAACCACATATTAAACTAATCACTAGACTCCCACATATCCCATTCAATTTGTATTTATTTTATATATAGATAAATTAATTTCCTAAAAGTATATATCTTAATAATTATGGTATTATATATACATTAATTAATTTATTAGGAGTATATATTAATAACTTTGGTATTTTATATACGTTAATTAATTTATTTGAAGTATATTGTAAAGCCATTATGAATCAACAAAATAATACTAATAAAATATCAACATAATTATACCATCTTATATGTATAAAGCACCTTCAAAATTGCAATGTTTATTTACCATAATCAATGTTAATTGATCCACCCAACTTTGAAATCATTGAGACCATCTATCCACAAATCCTTGAGATACTTCTAGAAGTACTTGTATTTATATTTAACAATTTTCTTTTTCTTTCTAAAATTACTGCAAATAATGTAACTTTTCAAAAAATGAAAGCAATATCAAGAAGGACAACTCCGGGGTTGATTGGAAGAGGAATTTACTCCTACTCAGAGAGACCAACATCTTCTGCCTTGGCAATTTCTTGGCCGAGATTGAATGCAACGAATGAAGCTGTTGTTGTTGCTACCAACCATTGGCTCCTCCCCATGTCTTCTTCAAAATCTTCTCCATCCATGGATGCTCTGGCTCCAGTGCATCTACCCCACATTTTACTGTTTTTATTTGATGACAATGAACTACTACTAGTCATGCAGTTCCCAGTAGCTTCCCTTCTTTTGAATTGCGTAGAGAAAGCCCTCAAACCCATGGAAGATAGCATCTGAACCGCATAATAGTTCTTATTATTACTAGTGGCATTTGGAAGAGTGGCTATTGCTGTAGCTGCGTGCATTATCTTGGCCATTCTTCCTCTATGTGCAGAGGCCACCCAACACATAATAATCATTGTTTTGTAAGTTCTATCATTTTATCCATTAAAACTACATGGCACAAGTAAAATAGCACTGTATATTTATAGTCCTGTACAGGTAGTAAATTAATATTTATATTCTTTTCATGTTTAAAGATGCAAATTTAATAGAATTGGCTTATCGTCAACTATCCCACATACCAAACAATTTTGTAATGTATAATATAGATTCTAACTTAATTGTTTTTCACGTGTTTTAATACAATAAACACTTTTTTGTATGGTTTTCATGTAGTCCAAATAATAACTTTATCTTTTTATAGTAATTTTTTTTTTGATATCTAGTGGAATCGGCAACGACGGTGGTATCGTACTTGCACTACACGGGGTCGAATCCCACCGCTTGCCACTATAACCACTAGAAGGAACTGCTCAGCCCGCAAGAACAGCCCTCAGGTTAAGACGAGACTTGAACCCGTGGCCTACACAGCGGCACGAACGACTTAGCAGACTGTCTGCTGGCCATGAGATCAAACCCCTGCGGGCATTTTTATAGTAATTTTTAATTGCAATAATTTTTACAATTATGCACAATGCCAACCATCTGATAAACACCAAGATTTTTTATTTGAAACCCGACGTGGACTGTTCGGCCCACGTCTTCGGTTCCGAGGTCGATATATCCATTTTAGCAATGGTGAGAGCGGCGAAGGTTGCGTTGGTGCTGTCAGGACTTCAACATAAAATGTGTACGACTGTTGTTCGACATAATGACAAACCTTACTTTTGCAACTCGATGGTGGTGAATACATTTGAAAAAGGTGGGCCTTCACATGAGAACCTCAGTGCTATTTTGTTTGGGGGTCAGCAAAGTGGACCTTTTGTCAGGTTTCTATATGTCAAAAACTTTACCTTAGCAACTCGCCTTTGAAAGTAACTACGAACACTCCTATTAAAATACATAAGCTAATTAAATCCAATTGTAATGTGGACCCTTATGCCCTCTATTATTCTGCATTGACATGCAATCTGGATTGAGGTCACACTGGTGGTTGTTTGTCTAACTACTTGAACGTATGTTGCGAGTTCGAACCACCATATGAGGAAACAGATAAAAGATGAATGCAATGCGGTACTTTATAGTACCCATTTTTTTAGCATTCGAGGGATGGGTCATATCTACGAGTGGCAGCTAAATTAAATTAGTTTATTAATAATTTTATTTTTTGAAATAGAAATTAAATACCTCTTAACATATACACTTTCATTAGTCGATTAAGTTAAAACAAATATGTATTTTATTCCAAGGTATATTTGGCATCCCTTATAATATTTTTGTAACCAACATAGATCTATCTTTACTGGATCTACCATAAATGTTAAACATTGTTAAATGTTTACGTTTACATTTATGTTTACATGTTTATGTGAGATCTACCCTCATACGGGGCTGTAGAGCGCCTCTGGGCGCAATAATATCACAAGATTTATTTATTGCTATAAATCAGTGAACATAATTGGAAGCTTCAGAAAATTTAAATTTGGGTATGGACGGCTTGGTAAATATATATATGTAATTTTTTTTACGCAAAACTATGTATTAAAGTTATCTCCTAATGATTCTTACATTATTGGATTTAAAGACAACATCGACATTCTATTTCTATCCCGGTTTAATGAATGTGATTTCGGTCTTGGTTCTATAGTCTGCGGGGGTTGAGAGACCAAGGGTCGAACCTTGGTTGCATCTTCACCATGACTCTCCGACGGTAATATCCACGCCAAATTCCACTAACAGTGGCACGAAGCATAACCATCTATGGAATTATCTTATATACGAATTTTATGATACCCATAGGCCAAAAGAAGTGTGGGAGGAAAGAGTATGCATTTTTTGTTGTTCGGAAAAGTGGAAACATAAAAACATTTCATTTTAGAATGTGAGGCCTTCAAAGACAACAAGGAAAGTTATGCAGATATGCTAGCAGTTAGCTGTTGGGATAATCTATTTAGCGAGGGGTTTGTCGAGAAGCTGGGAGCATTTTTTTTGAAGCTTCACAGAAAAAGGGCTGAATATATAAAGCCGATGAAGAAACAATTTGCCTCATAGGCTATCTTTAGCCTCGTAAATGTTAAAATAATTTCTTTCTTTCTTTCTTTCATTCTATATATATATTTTTTTACACACAGATACGTTATTTCAAAACGAAACTGGAATATCAAAACTTTTCCTTAAAAAAAAACAAATTTGGCAACCCAAGGGTATTTAAACTGTGGAATTTAATTAAGAAGGTTGCCCAACCATCATAACGGTACACAGAGTTAAGATTAGTATTAGTCGAATTCAATTTTTCCATAACTGTAATGTCTAAACTCGACATAAAATGTAAAAATATAGGCGAGATTTCAAATGGACGATATAGTTAAAAAGGGAAGACACAGAGGTGGTAATAAAAGTCTAAAGTCTACCAGGTCGGAAGAGTTTAAATCGGGCTCTGATACCAAAATGTAAAGCACTATTTTTGGGAAATTTACAATTTTTATAGATTGAAGATTAATTATACATATGGTAACATCTTAAACACAATTTGTCAATTTAATACACAGTACATACCTCGCTTTCGCTGTTGAAGTCGATCTCGGGCTGTCATCGCTCTAAATTCATTCTTATTACCAAAAGACCAACACCTCCCTGCCAAATTGGGTACAATATTGGTACCCAGCTCCAAAGTACTTCAAAATTTGAAGTAATTTGGCCCTCGTGCCCAAAAGATTCAAGAAAAATGAGGCTCTTCCTTTGTATCTCTCTGGTAAATTCGTTCTCTCCTTCTCTATCTTTATAAGCACAAAAGAGTCCTTTAGAACCAAGGAAAATGTTCCTTCAACTCCCGAGAATACTAACAGCTGCCCTCCCCTATAACAACCCCCCACCTCTCTTCATATACACCAGCCATTCCACCGCCCTCCTCTTCACCGACTCAAGGTCTTGATTAAATAATTTTATATTCATTTTGGTTCTTTGTCGGTCACAAGTGGAGCAGATTTCAGCCTCCACCTTGCTCAGTCACGATTTGAGTGATGGACTTAACTTAAACAGATTATGAGAATCATAGTTATAGTTATAATATATAATATATATTTTTTTTTTTTTTTTTCTTAGCCTTAAATTCAAATGTTTATTGATCTTATTTATACCAATTATTTATTAATCTAATTTCTACTTTTAATTTTTTTAGGTTTGAAATAATAAAAAAAGAAAAGGTAATATCTTGTCTGTTCCATTAACTCTTACTTAGTTACCTTTAATGATATATATATATATATATTGTCCCTTGGAAAAAAGTCGTAAATTTCCATTAATAATAGAATTAATTTGTAATTGTAGCATATCATATGTGCTATAGGCAGTTAGACGAGTGATACAAAAATGATACAAAAAAGATGGTCTCCTCGCACGGAGCGCTGTAAAACATCTAAAAAATGGTGACTATTTCTTCATAGAGAGTGATAATTATAAACATCCAAACATGGTAACTGTCTCTTCACCGAGAGATCGGTACACTGTACTGTATGTTCATGTGCATCTTAAAAAGAAAGAAAAACATAATTATATACAATTGTTCAAATAACATGATGGGCTTATGGCCCCTGATGTGCATGCAGATCGATGAAGGGTCTATGATGACGCTGGTAGAATACTACTGTCAAGGACATTCTTTGTTGGGTGAGCCATTTCTGGCACCCTAGTTGAATTCACGAATCCGCTTAATAATACAAACCCTCTATATGCTACATCGGTTTTCCTAAATTGGGTTTTTTGCCTGGGACGATTGTCCAAAAATAATGGTGTCCCTTCTGTTATTGTCTCTGTTTATTTCAGTGCATGATCTGTATATTTGTGAAGGCTGCAATAGTGTTTACTGCGATGTTTATGCAATTAAATAACTTGTTAATGTAAAGAACAAGTAGGAGAGTGTAAATTGCAGTAGGGGTTTTTGATGTGTTAGATTCAAGAATTTTCACATGGTATTAGAGCGATTGCAGATCATAGACGACTAAGAACACCAATTGAGTAATCTGAGAATTTGCAGCAAAGAGTCAACTATCTTGAGAGACAATGTTGTTCTAGAACTGAAGAGGCGAGAGGAGTGACGTAGTGCAGAGAGTGTGATGCAGAGGCTCACGCAGTGCCTGCATCAACATTCTGTGTTGGGATGGGAAGACACAATAGCTGGGAGGAGCCCACGTAGTAGCTGCGTTAGCCATCAGGGCTAGCGCAGAGGCAGAGGAAGGTAGATCAAGCTCACATAGAGCCACGTCAACTTTCTGATCTAGGAAGGATTGACGTAGTTGGCCCGGAGGAGCAGATTCATCCCACGTAGAGATTGCGCAGAGCCTGAGGGCTCAGATTCTTTGAGTTGCTGGGGCTAACGAAGCTATGCAGATTTTGATTTGTGGAGCTGGTGGGACGCTGTTTTTGTGTAGAACAATGTCTAAGGAGACTGAACCAAGGTAGAGGGAAGCACTACCTTGACAGATTTCTAGCTAAGAAATCTAGATCTGGGTTGCAATGACAAAGGAGGATTGGAGAGGAGTGATTCGACAGCTGGCCAGAGGATTTCCGAGAGGGAAATTAGGACGCAGAGGGAGTCTAGAGAAGATGAGCACAGATGGCAGTGAATGGATTGAGGGATCAGGACAGATTGGACGAGGCTTCCAATTTTGTCATCTGGAAGGCCAGGATCCTGGAAATCTTGGATAAACATCGCATCAAGGACTATGCCTTGAAAACAATAGTTGTCCCAGTTGACCTTGATGCAAATGAGAAGTATGAGGAGGCCCAGGTGAAGGTAAAATGCATGATCCTAGATGAGGTCAATGATCATGTAATACCACATATTGCTGAGAAGACAACAGCAAGGGAGATGTGGGAGACCTTGACCACCTTATACCAGGGCTCTTTCATGCAACAGAAGATGTTATTGGAAAATCAACTAAGGTCATACCAGATGCAGAAAGGGAGGAGATAGATCCCTTCCTTCTGAGGTTGCAATGGATTTGTGACTAACTTACTTTCGTGGGGTCTACATCGAATCTAGAGTTCATGGTCAGGACTGCCTTGAATGTAGTCTCTGAGGAGTGGGAGACATTTGTTCAAATCATTTTGGGCAAAGCTACTCTCCCTAGTTGGAAGGAGCTGTGGGTAGCTCTTCGACAGGAAGGTCTTACGAGATTGACAAAGGCAGGGAGTAGCGGTAAAGGAGTTCGAATCAAGGAGGAAGAGGAGGATGCAACTCTCACATCAGTGGGACAACAGGGGGTACAAAAGAGGAAGACGAAAGACATCTCCAAGGTCAAGTGCTTCAACTGTGGGGAGCTGGGACATTATGCCTCTTAGTGCCCTAGGAAGAAAGGCAAGGGAGAAGCTTCCAACTCAAAGGTTGCTCCAGCAAAGGCAGAGAAGGATGTCGAGACTGATGACGATTGTGCCATGAGTATTCATGCTTCTCTAGAGAAGAGGTGGGGAGACATAACGCTGTAGTTAAAGGGCTACATAACTGGGGAAGGATCCTTGAGGTGCCCAAACTCTTGGATCACATACGCTACTGGAGCCCTTAAAGACAATAGCATGATGCCAGGTGTTGGGTGGAGCAAGGCGTGATAGAGCGACAAGGCAGTGCTAGAGTGCAGAAGTCTGTAGTAGCGTAGTGGACGTTGCAGTAGTGCGAGAGGCACAAAAGAAATTGCAGCAGCGTAGTGGCAGCAGAAGGAGCATAGGATAGTAGCATAGGTAGCTTTAACATCACGAGGCTTCCAGACTGACCAAAATGTCAGTGTTTGGGTGAAGTCAGTTACTTCTCAATAACTGAGTTGTAGTGCAATAGTTAGCAGTGGTAGTGCTATGGGTAGCATGAGGCAACATTTTAAGAGGGAGCTGCAGTACAGATGTAGCAGTGGCAGTGGCAGTGTCATGGGCAACAGTACATGAAGCAACAGTGCAGTGGATTTACCACAACAGGCCAAGCATTAGCAGAGAGGGCCTATGCAGAGGATCAATGTGATGTTTCTATGGTGAAGCATTGCTAGAACACATTCCTCACTAAGAGGGAGTATTGATTTTGGGTATCAATGGATGTGCTATAGCCTTGAAAACTGGTAGAGAGGTTAAGGCACATGAGATCTCCAAGACTCATAAATCGTTTGAAGAAATTCCACCCGGATGAGGAGTTATTAAAATAATTAATATTTTTAATGGGTTCCTAAGTCTAAACATAGGAAAATAATATTGAAACAGAAATGTCCTGAGACACATAATTCTATTAATCAGAAAAATAATTACATAATTGATTTGCAAGAGCTTACACCCGAACTCCACAAACACTCTTGCAATGAGCTATTTATAAGCTCCATGTCCTAACTACCTCTAATTATGGATCACTTATTAAATAACAAGTGTCCATTTACATTAAATGCTATTCAAACCAACTAGCTAACTAATCTCCTAAACTAGAGCCTAAGATACGACACATTTGGAGATTCATATCTAGTTACAACAATGTGCTAATTCTAAAAAGTCTCCATTAAATAATTAAACATTCTAGAATAATAATTATTAATTTAATATCTTAAATTAATAATTATTTTATTCTAATTTTATAACCTATGATAAAATTGTATTTTTGGATCATCTAACATTCCCCCCTATGATCCAAAGATACATTACAACAGATACCAAATCTGGATGCTGAAGAAACTCAAATCTGAAGAGAACATGAATCAGCTGCATGCTTGATTCATCTCTGAAGGATGCTTGACAACTCGATCATGTGCCAAGCCGCAAAAGGATCCAACTGTCCTTTGCTTGAAAACAGCATCCGGTGTCCACTGACACATTTTGATGATGATTGCCCACTGGCTGAAGATGTCAAAAAACAACTCAATGTTGCTTTTTCTATGATGAAATATGCTCACTGCTGCTTTGGCTGTCGATCGCCCACTGGCGAATTTGTTGATGCTCACTGCTGATGATAAATGCCCACTGGCTGATGAAGATGCCCACTGGCTAATGAAGAGGCCCATTGGCTGCTTCGCTGATGTTGTCGAGACTTTCAGTCTGACAACCACTTGTCAATTTCATTGACCTTTTGCCCCCTTTGTCAGCTGAAAGGAGAGACAATCTTCTCCAAAATATATTTGAACTCCCCCCCTTCAGGTGTAGGAGAGTTTCACTGTCGTACTCCCTCATTCAACTGCATGAGAGTACCATCATCGATTCACTGCTGACTGCACTATGTGTGAGTGTAGTCGGTTGTAGAACTGAGACAACCGTTTGACTGTGGATGACCATTCCCAAGGATCAATCCATGCATAATGTATCTTCAATCGGCCTGATTTATGTTGGTTGCGACATTTGGCTGAGGAATGATTGGGCTTGCCACAATGGCAACAAGGTTGGAGATCAAAACACTGATCTTCCATATGGCCTGTTCTATGACAATGAGAACATTTCGGTTGCACATCAACTTCAGGTTGCGTGCAATTCTGTTTGTCGACAACTTTCTCAGAACCTACTGAGGTGAGTGGTTCAAGAAATCCCGCACTCACAAACTTAATGGGCTTGGAATAATCTGGGATTTGTAAGTGGGTGTCATCAGAGACATATCCTAAGCCTTGTCTATTTTTGTTATTGTGAATTTCTTCCCAGGGCTTGATGATGGGTTTGGAAGAAATTTGAAGTTGATCATGAACAACTTCGACACTTGAAGTTGTTGGGATGAATGACTGATCATCTGGATGGTTCAAAGACTTGAAAGTATCACTCTTTTCTTGCAATTCATTCCTTTGAAGTTGCGACTCGAGTTGAAGAAACTCAATGGTTTCATGCGTTTGCTGTAGATGCCGTGAAATATCAGCAAGAGTTTCTTTGCTGACGTGCACCATGTCTTCATCACTGGATATGATCAAACTATGAAGAATGTTTAACAATTGAATATGCTGCGCCATGCTTACTTGAAGTCAGGCTCTCTTGTAGGAGATGTCGTACTTTGAACTATTTCACTTGACGGACAAGCTCTCTTGAATGTGACTGGAATGGCACGCTCGCTTGAGTTGTTGTTGATTGCACTTGCTAGAGTTGTAAAATTTTCTCGCTTAAACTCTGGAATTCACGCTCGCTTGATGACGATCGCGTTTGTTTAAGCGCTC
>APFE030072405.1:62864-91682 GCA_000404065.3 Pinus taeda
CATCATCGATTCACTGCTGGCTGCACTATGTGTGAATGTAGTCGGTTGTAGAACTGAGACAACCGTTTGACTGTGGATGACCATTCCCAAGGATCAATCCATGCATAAAGTATCTTCAATCTGCCTGATTTATGTTGGTTGCGACATTTCGCTGAGGAATGATTGGGCTTGCCACAATGACAACACAGATGGAGATCAAAACACTGATCTTCCATATGGCCTGTTCTCTGACAATGAGAACACTTTGGTGGGACATCAACTTCACGTTGCGTGCAATTCTGGTTGTCGACAACTTTCTCAGAACTTGCTGAGGTGAGTGGTTCAAGAAATCCTGCACTCACAAACTTAATTGGCTTGGAATAATCTGGAATTTGTAAGTTGGTGTCCTCAGGGACATATCCTAAGCCTTGTCTATTTTTGTTATTGTGAATTTCTTCCCAGGGCTTGATGATGGGTTTGGAAGAAATTTGAAGTTGATCATGAACAACTTCGACACTTGAAGTTGTTGGGATGAATGACTTATCATCTGGATGGTTCAAAGACTTGAAAGTAGCACTCTTTTCTTGCAATTTATTCCTTTGAAGTTGGGACTCAAGCTGAAGAAACTCAATGGTTTCATGCGTTTGTTGTAGATGCCGTGAAATATCAGCAAGAGTTTCTTTGCTGACGTGCACCATGTCTTCATCACTGGATATGATCAAACTGTGAAGAATGTTTAACAACTGAATATGCTGTGCCATTTGAACTTGCTTACTTGAAAGCAGGCTCTCTTGTAGGAGATGTCGTGCTTTGAACTGTTGCACTTGAAGGACAGGCTCGCTTGAAGGTGACTTGAATGGCACGCTCGCTTGCTTTGTTGTGGATTGCACTTGCTAGAGTTGTAAATTTTCTCGCTTAAACTCTGGAATTCATGCTCGCTTGATGACGATCACGTTTGTTTAAGCGCTCACTTGACTTACTTGATGAATTCACATTCACTTGAATGAATAGCCACACTCGCTTGATGTCGATTTCAACTTGATTGATTTTACTTGTTTGATGATTACTGCAATAAACTTCACTCTGGCTCGCTTGATGTGTTGATTTTTGCACTGAATTAAGGCAATTTGGTTGAGTGAATAATCACGCTCGCTTGCAGGAGATGTAAGCTTGTTCCTTGTTAAATTTCATGCATTCACTTGATTTTGCTTTAAAGAAAGGGTGTCGAACACTGTCGAAAATGCACCCAAAAAAGCTTACAATGATTTCAATGACTCACTACAATGAATTCAATTTGACTCAATTCAAGACTTGGGTGTCGGTTTCAACCGAGAATGCACCCTTACAATTCAAAGTGATTTGAGTTTGATTACAAGTTCAACAATGTTGATGTAGACTGTGCGCTGAAGTTTTGAAGTTTACAGATTCATTAACTTGAATGTAGTGATGTAGACTTTGCTTTGAGATGCTTTAACTTGATTAAGTGAATTTGCTTGTTGATGTAGAATGTTGATGTTGACAATCTATGATTATGAGTTGTATTTGTACAGATGCAAGTGTTGAGTTCAATTGTCCTTCCTTGACGCTATTCTGTTACAAGTGTTGTGCTTGCTTGCATTGAACTGTATGTGTGTGGTAAATGCGATCATTTATGTGTCACAACTAGACACAAATCATAAGCAACAACATGAAGCCATAAAACACATGCGCCATCAAACACACATAGTGTACCTTAGATCCCCTTATTCAATTTCGGGCGGATCTAGGACACAATCACCACAAAAATGATATGTTTTTATTTAAATATGGGAGTACATCATCATGACAATGGCTTCAGTGAGGCTTTTCAAGTACACATTTAGAATTCTCTGGCGTCAATTTGTCTTCAAACACTCACTCAACCTTTCTTTGGATCATAATAACAACTTTCACTTGACTTGTATCACTCTAAATTACAAAGAAAATGGACTTATGACTCCACAAAATCACTTCAAAGAAATTCACACTTACACCTCCATTAAAAAAAACTTTTCACAAAAAAAAAAATTCCCCTTATCCCTCCAAAAATCTCTATGACCACTTATGTCTCAAAAAAAACTCACTTATAGAAAACCCACTTTGAAAGTGCCAAATTGGGCTCCTTTGAATCTGATTTCGTGTACATTTCTGTGTCTTCACACAAACAGACAAGCCGCTGCTTTATGGTTGCAATAGATGATAAATCTACCAAGTGAAGAAAATTAGCAATACCAATATCAAAATCTTGACACGTGTTCGTAGTTATATGATGTTCGCCTACATAAACAGATCCGTTTGCTGATGTCGCACACTGATTATTGATTTACCTTTGTGAGGCATTTCTCTCATCGCCATAGTGCAAACAGTCGGAATAGGGGGTTATTGGATAGGGAATCTGCATGTTGGGGCTCCACATTGGTGGACCCTAAAAATGCTTTGACTGATCCACTGACTGGCTTATTGCATAGTCTCAAATCGACTACCTGCTCTCACCCGGAGTCTGAAATTTTCCATCCAAATCGAACAAAACAATGAAATGATGTCATAACAGTGTACAAGAGTGAACAAAAAAGCAAAATTGACTGCGTTGAGATGTCTAACTGCAAACCGAGAATTGTTCTTAGCGGGCTGTTAAATAGTTCTGCACAAACAGTGTATTCCAAAAGATAATGACACTGGAATCAAGAGTTTGATGGGGAAAAAAGGAATCAATATCGTCGTCTACAGATGAAAGTAATAGCGACTCATTTCCCTGACTCGGTCTGCTGAAAAAACAGAGTTTACACGCGTCCTCCTGCGAGAATCTTCAGTCGACAACTTAGCAGTATGAAATTCACCATACCTATCCATAAAATCACTTCAAGCTTCTCCAAATCACCTTGGGAATTTTTCGCACCACCACTCGTTGTACTAGACTTCTAAAAAAACTACAACAACACCATCTTGTGCATAATTCGTATTACTCTTGTGTGATTCAGTTTTTGTGATGAATGCCACAAACCCATGTTTTGCAAATTCAAGTGCCAATTCAATTAAATGTTTGAAGTAAAGAAGCAAGCAGCTACCACTTTACACACTATGCAATCTGGGATCAGAATTCAAGCCCAGGTTCGAGCCCGTCGATCAATCATGGTAGCAGAAGCTCGAATCAAGCAACAAAAACGTGAACATCAGTTAAAACTTGAAGCTGAGCTTGATGACATAGAGGTTGACTGGTTGGATGGTGCAGAAACCATGGAAGAGCTTCTAGCCAGGGTGCGTCAGAGGGAAGAAGCTGCTCTTAAACGTGAGCGAGCCATGGCATAGGCCTTTTCTCATCAGTGGAGAGCAATCTCAAGAACTAACCATGGATATGCGGGATATGAAGCTGATAAAACTAATTGGGGTTGGAGTTGGATGGAACGCTGGATTGCTGCTCGGCCATGGGAGAATAAAGGCAGAAGTGCTTCAGTCAATGCTACCATGGGTGACAAGTGCTCTCACCCAAGAAGAGCAAAATACAATGATGGATACTAGGCGGCAGGCTACTAGAAATACAATGTTTGATGAATGGCTTAGTGCTTGATGGAAGGAATCTCCATCATCAACTCCCCTGTCAACAATTTCATCAGAGGAAGAAACTATCTTACCTTCAAGGCAAACTATTCATGAAAGTATTGAGCAAGGCAATCAGAAATTCAAGCCTGGGTGGAAAGATATTTTCCGCATGAATCAAAAAGAGCTTGAATCTGCAATACGCACGGTGTCAAATGATGCTTCACTTGATCCACGTCAAAAAGCATATCTTATGCAGAACCTTATGACCAGTCGGTGGATTGCTGCCCAGCAGAAGTTGCCCCAGTCAAGAGCCAGTCAGTCTGGGAATGGTGAAGCCACACCTGGGCGCTGTCTCTCATATCGAGATTCAGATCAGAAAATATTTGGATGTGAGCATTACAAGAGGAACTACAAACTAAAAGCTGCTTGTTGTAAACAAATTTTCACCTGTAGATTTTACCATGCAGCCAGATAATTTGGTCAGCTCCACTACTCGGATATGTTCTTGATCCTGCGTACCGATTCCCAAATCAAAGATAAATTCTGCATCTCCCGGGCTTACTGGAATCTCTACGTAGCCTTTTCGCTGACCTCTTCAGCAGAGCCTTCTCTCACTTCCAAAGAGCAAACCATTGGCTCTGATACCACATATTGAAACACAAATGTCCTCAGACACATAATTCTATTAATCAGAAAAATAATTACATAATTGATTTGCAAGAGCTTACACCCGAACTCCACAAACACTCTTGCAATGAGCTATTTATAAGCTCCATGTCCTAACTACCTCTAATTATGGATCACTTATTAAATAACAAGTGTCCATTTACATTAAATGCTATTCAAACCAACTAGCTAACTAATCTCCTAAACTAGAGCCTAAGATACGACACATTTGGAGATTCATATCTAGTTACAACAATATGCTAATTCTAAAAAGTCTCCATTAAATAATTAAACATTCTAGAATAATAATTATTAATTTAATATCTTAAATTAATAATTATTTTATTCTAATTTTATAACCTATGATAAAATTGTATTTTTGGATCATCTAACAAATAAAAATATTAATGTGTATTAATAAAATATGGGTGAGAAAGTTCTAAGTGATGAGGATCAAGCTAGTTCTAATCTTAGTCGTTGATTAGGGACTTAATTTTGGCCGTTGATTCGTCAACAAGAAAAGTATAAGAGGATGCTTGAGGGTCAGTTGGAAACGCACCAAGTGATCAAAGAATTCGATTTTTTGGGGCGAGTTTTGCGAAATCGAGTTAGTGATCAGAGTTGCAGTGAGGGGCAGTTCAGCAAGGGATTTTCATCCTAGGCTGAAGAATACATAGCAGAGGGGTAGCGCAGTGCCGGGAGAGACAACACATGCCCTAGAAGGGCTGACGCAGAGGCCGAAGAGCTGACACAAAGGACGCAGGTGATGAAAAACCCATAGAGGCTGATGCTGGGCCTCAGAGGCAGTGCTGGGGAGATTTTGTGGGGCAGACTGGGAGTAGATCAACGGATTCTGAGCCGGGAGAGGGTGACGCAACTCCCAGAGGAGTGACGTAGTTCTAGAGTAGTGCTTGGAGCAGCTTTCATTGTCCAGCATAGGGAACAACTAGAGTCACTGTGGGGTTTGATCATCTTGTTGCTGATTTGCCGGAATATCTGTCTCTAGATAGAGGTCCTACTACCGAGGACATTCTCTGTTGGGTGAGCCATTTTTGGCACCCTAGTTGTATTCACGAATCTGCTTAATAATACAAACCCTCTATATGCAACATAGTGTACCAGTTTTCCCGAATTGGATTTTTTCGGGGACAATTGTCCAAAAATAACGGTGTCCCTTGTGTTATTGTCTCTGTATATTTCAGTGCATGATCTGTATATTTGTGAAGGATGCAATAGTGTTTACTTCGATGTTTATGCAATTAAATAACTTGTTAATGTAAAGAACAAGTAGGAGAGTGTAAACCAATGATTGCAGTAGGGGTTTCTGATTTGTTAGATTCAGGAATTTTCACACATGCAAGGAAAAAACAACACAAAAGCGAGTGGGCTAAAGTAAGCAAGCATATGCACATATGCACATACATGGTCAATGGTAGGCATCATTTACAACTAGGAGAATCACTTCTATTTTCATCATCATTGGGTTGTATTATTTCCTAGATTCTAGCAACTACACTTGCTTCCCAGCCACTGTCGTTTATGTTCACTTGGCTTTCACACTTTTTAGTTATCTCTCACCCTCTTGTCCTTCTGTCCAAAAGTATTAGGATGTTTAACATATCATCGTTCATTTTGATGACTCCTATGATGCTATCCTTTTTGTCTACCATTCCTGTTAATTTTAGGTATGTTTTATGCTTAGAGCAATTTATTTCAATTTTCACAGTTAGCTCAATATCTTTTCCAGATTAGCAATCACATCAGCATAATAGTAAATTGCAGATAGAACATAAACATAAATTGTAGAAGACAAGAGGACACAAGATGTGGCGCCAGCCAGGGACAAACCCCAATGTGGGGAAACCCTTGATCAATTTTTCTTATATGTTCTTCAATAGGTCAACAGAGAGAGAGAGAGAGATAGTACATATACAAAAGAAATCAATACTTTGACTTATCTAAATTAGAGCAGAGATCATCTCTAAGAAGATGATACATGAGGTAGCTGAACTCAGTTGAAGACATGTGCTTCAACTGATTCTCCAAGGTGACTCCATCACCATGCTGCACCTATCATTGTGCTGCACCTCATCATCATGCTACACCTCACTGTGTTGCACCATGCTGCACCCATCATCACTATGTTGCATCTCATCATGCTTCACTAATCATGACTGTACCCATCATTGTGCTCAATGTATACTGCAATGTATCATCATGTTGCACCATTGTAATTAAGTTGCTCTTCATCACAAGCTCCTATCACCGGGCTGTACTCATCATTATGTTTCACTACATAGCTGTATCTAACACCATGCTGCATCCAACACTCCTTCTGTCATGCTACTACACTACCTTAGCTGCTGGATATGGCCTATGGCCTAGCCCAACAACAAGATAAGCTATGATCCCACAGTCTTAGGATACACACAAGGTTGTCATCAACATGTGGCGCACTGAAATACAAGGCTGATCTGTGTGCTATGGGAGCTTCTTCTCATCAAGGTATGGAGGTTTCTCATTGCTGTAGCAGTTCCTTTAGCTAACATAGTATAGCCATTCTAAACTGCTGATAAGAACCTCTTGTGACAGCTTATAGGATCTCCTCATAAACATCTGAAGAGACCTATCCCTTCAACGTGGCTGGTCTTCAGGACTGCGGCCAAGATGTGCAACTAAAACACATTCTTAGGATTGTTAACAATGTCTCTTTCTTACAGCGGATAGGTGGTGTAGAAGACTGCAGTTAGGGCTTCATTTGAGGCTTCTCTGGACAATGTATGGAGGCCTCCTTGCTGCGTTGAGGACCCTTCTTTAAGGACAGAGATAGAGTCTCTATCTACGGTGATAAGGCATGCGGCTAGGGCAAGAAAGACCTGTAGCGAGGCCAGGATAGGACTGCGCATTAGGGCAACGTGTATAGGCCTCCTTCAGTGTGCTAGATCTCTAGCTTGAACTACGGCCAGACATCATGAATTGCGGTTAAGTCTCCTTGATTGAATGGCAGTTAGATCACCTTCTTTAGGACTGCGGCTAGGGCAGTATTGGATCTCTTTTTGATTGTGGTCAGACTGTGGCTAGGTCTCCTTGTTTAGTCTCCTTTCCTCCTGTGTCTAGGGCTTCCTCCTTTCAGACTTCTCTTCCACTAAAACCCAAAACAAGTAGAGAGAAATCAAGAGTGAAGTGTGTCCAAATGACTTGCAAGGCACTTGTATTTATACTAAAACGTGGAGCACAAGTGGGGGCAGCTTGGTTGTTGGTCGACCTTGACGAATTGTCCCATAACACAAATAAATTCATATCTCCATGAATACTTATTGGAATCGGATGACCTTTAGATCAATCCTACACCTCTCGATGAAAGGAATCTAAGAAAAATATCAGTTGCCTTGAATAAGATGACCCATATGGAGTTTGGCCCTAGTTGCCAATTTTAATACTCCCTCTCAACCAGGGAGAACTCCATCCGATGATCCATCTGCCATATTGTACTATCTTTGCCATCAGTGCCCTGCATTGCTTTGCTCTGCTTTGCTAAACCATGAAGAAGAAGAATTGATCGAGAATGTATCATACCATTCTCTATTGACCTGAAGTCAATCCCATATGAAAAGAGTGTGTCATACCACTCTTACTGATCCCAGATCAGTTCCAAAAGCGAGTGAGTTATATCGCTCTTACTGACCCGAATTCAGTTTCATTGATCCCAGATCAATATCCTAAGTGAGTGTCTCAAACCAGTCATATTGACTCAAAGTCAGTTTCATTGATCCTAAATCAATATCACAAGAGAGTGTCTCAAACAACTCATACTGACCCGAAGTCAGTTTCATTGATCCCAGATCAATATCACAAGAGAGTGTCCCAAACCACTCATATTGACCCGAAGTCAGTTTCATTGATCCCAGATCAATATCACAAGAGAGTCTCAAACCACTCATAGTGACTCGAAGTCAGTTTCATTGGTCCTAGAACAATATCACAAGAGAGTGTCTCAAACCACTCATACTGACCCAAAGTCAGTTTCATTGATCCCAGATCAATATCATCCTAGCATAGGGAGTACGGTAGTAACACGATGCGTCCATCGGTACTACTATGGTCCCTATCCTCATTTCCCTGCTCATTGGCCAAATGAGAGGTACTTCCCACGAGTCCCGGACTGCATGGGTAAGATGTCTTAGCAGGAGAAGGATGAACCCTGCCTACATGTCGCAAGGGATATCCTAGGGGAAGGCTAAACCACTCACCCTATGATTGTGTCTCGGCAGGAGAAGGATGAACCACTCATCTTGCCTACATAGCAAACCACAGGGGAACGCTGGACCACTCACCCTATGGTTGCACATCGCTCCGCGATGTACCCCCAAGCCCCCGAAGTTCCCAGAGCTCAATGTCCATATCATATAGGACCCTTAGGAGAGAGTTTCTCCACGACTCCTAGTCGTTCTCGGAAAATGACAAATTTGACCTTTCCCAAGGGCTTCGACAGAATGTCGGTGACTTGCACATCAGTCCCAATGTGATGGAGCCTTCTTGCTCATCGATGTACCATATCCCAGATAAAGTGGTACTTGATGTCTATATGCTTGGAGTGATCATAGAATACGAGATTCCTCAATAATTGAATCCCCCTGTGGTTGTCACAGAAGATCACGATGGTATCCTTCATGTGTACAAACAGCTCACTGAGGAGCTTCCTCAGTTAGGCAACTTCACACAAGGTCATACTCGTAGCTATGTATTCGGTCTCAGCGGTGCTCAAAGCAATCGTCTTTTGCTTCCTGCTCATCCAAGATATTGTAGTAGAACCCAAAGAGATCCAACACTCAGAAGTGCTCTTGAGATCCTCTACACTGCCTGCCTAGTTAGCATTCGAATAATCATGCAACGTTACATTTCCGGCAGTGTATCTCAATCTATGAGAGATTGTGCCCTGAAGATATCTCAGAAGATTCTTGGCACCAATCTAGTGAGGCTCAACCATATATGAGCTTAACATGCTAACTGTAGAACATATATCCGGACAGGAGTTCACCAAGAATATCAATGCTTGAATAAGTTTATGAAACTCAGAATCATTTCCCAAATCAGGTCCGACACCACTACCACATAACTTTTGAAAGTTAAGCGCCATCGAGGTAGTCACAGGCTTGCAGTTTACCATTCCAAATCCAGAATCCAACTCCCTCTTACGTTTGCAAATGAAAGGGTCTGCACTTGTCAGAAAGAGGTCGTCCTCATAAGGGGACATTATGAGAGGTCTATCATCCACAACCTTCAAGCAATGGTTTGGATCGACATCACTCCTAGTGAATCTCAGCTTCATCAGACAACTATCAATCCTCTCATATCAAGCTCAGGATGTTAGCTCTAAAGCATAGGGAGATTTTTTTCAACTTGCATACATGAGATTCCTGATCATGAATCTCAAACCCCTTGGGTTGTTCCAAACTTCTGGACTTGCTACATGAGGGGAATCGTCCCCTTATAAGATTTTCCTTCTGTACATCTCAAACATGTACCTTCATGCTCTTCTTGAATTTAGGCATCCTTGTCACCATCTGACTCACATCGGATGGGGCCCCATAATAAGCAAACCTCCGGTGCTATAGACGAGATGTGTCAATTAACATGGTCCCCAATGGACTTCTTGCAACTTGATACAAATTGCCAACCTTGAACCCATGAGTAAAATCATCTTTGAAAATTTCATTTTCAAACATGTACCTTTCCATCGATGAATGTCACCCTGAAATCTTTGACTTCCATTGCTGAAATGGACACTAGGTTCTTCTTGCGATTAGGTACATAAAGAGCTTCTTTTAAATGAATCGAGTTACCCTCATTCAATTAAGAGGTAACATTCCCTACACCCTTTTCGGGATAGGTGGCATTGACTCCAAGTATAATCCCATGATTGTTTCCATCTCTACCAAATTAGAGAGAGCTTCCTTCTATCCGATGAAGTGCCTTGAAGCACTACAATCAATAAGCCAGATTCCCAAAGAGTCTGGAGCAGAAGTAGTGGAGAGGGCCAATATAAGATAATGCTTCTTGAGCTTATCAGAAACAACATTTGATTCTTCTTACTTGGAGTTCCTTGCTTTCTTTGAAGAGTCGGTCATTTCCTTGATGACCTGCATTACCTGTCATTCCTCTGATCATTGAAGATGTCCCTGGAATGATTGTTATCATCATCAAGTGATGTGTCCCTACCATTTGGACACTCCTTCGCATAATGGTTGAACTTTTTGCAAGCAAGGCATCTGCTTTTCCTTCCACCCTTAGATTCGGACTTCCCATTGAAGTGATCTTTAGGTAGGCCATCAGAAGCTTCCACTGCGCCACTTGGATAATATTCTCTGCTTCGAATTCACGCTTGGTGAATTTGAAGAGGGATCAGGAACCCATTGAGCCTTTTTGTCCTTTCCATCTATCTTCGGTGATTGCTCTTTCACTCTTGCTTAGGCTTTGTATTCACCTCAACTCTCATACCATGTTAATTTTAGGTATGTTCTATGCTTAGAGCAATTTATTTCAATTTTCACAGTTAGCTCAATATCTTTTCCAGATTAGCAATCACATCAATGTAATAGTATATTGTAGATAGAACATAAACATAAATCACAGAAGACAATCCAAGACAAGAGGACACAAGATGTGGCACTAGCCAGGGACAAACCCCAATGTGGGGAAACCTTGATCAATTCTTATATGTTCTTCAATAGTCCATTAGAGAGAGAGAGGGAGAGAGATAGTACATATACAACAAAAATCAATACTTTGACTTATCTAAATTAGAGCAGAGATCATCTCTAAGAAGATGATACATGTAGTTGAACTCAGTTGACGACATGTTTCTTCAACTGATTGTCCAAGGTGACTCCATCACCATGCTGCACCTATCATTGTGTTGCACCTCATCATCATGCTGCACCTCACTGTGCTACACCACGCTGCACCCATCATCACTATGTTGCATCTCATCATGCTTCACTAATCATGACTGTACCCATCAATGTGCTCAATGTATACTGCAATGTATCATCACGCTGCACCACTGTCATTAAGCTGCTCTTCATCACAAGCTCCTATCATTGGGTTGTACTCATCATTATGCTTCACTATATAGCTGTCTCTAATACCATGCTGCATCCAACACTACTTCTGTCATGCTGCTACACTGCCTTAGCTGTTGGCTATGGCCTATGGCCTAGCCCAACAGCAAGATAAGCTATGATCCCACAGTCCTAGGATACACTCAAGGCTTTCATCAACATATGGCCCATTGAAATACAATGCTGATCTGTGTGCTATTGGAGCTTCTTCTCATGAAGGTATGGAGGTGTCTCATTGTTGTAGTAGTTCCTTTAGCTAACGTAATATAGCCCTTCTAAACTGCTGATAAGAACCTCTTGTGACAACGTATAGGATCTTCTCATAAACATCTGAAGAAACCTCTCCCTTCAATGTGGCTGGTCTTCAGGACTGCGGCCAAGATGTGCACCTAAAACGCATTCTTAGGACTGTTAACAATGTCTCTTTTCTAAGAGCGTATGGAGGCCTCCCAGCTGCATTGAGGAACCTTCTTTAAGGGCAGAGACAGAGTCTCTATCTATGGTGACAAGGCCGTGGCTAGGGCAGGAAAGACCTGTGGCTAGGGCAGGAAAGACCTGCGGCTAGGGCAGGATAGGACTGCGCATTAGCACAACGTGTATAGGCCTCCTTCACCGTGCTAGATTTCTAGCTTGAATTGCGTCCAGGCATCATGAACTGCGGTTAAGTCTCCTTGATTGAATGGCGGTTAGATCACCTTCTTTAGGACTGCGACTAAGGCAGTATTAGTTCTCTTCTTGACTGTGCCCAGACTGTGGCTAGGGCTCCTTGTTTAGTCTCCTTTCCTCCTGCGTCTAGGGCTTCTTCCCCTTAGACTTCTCTTCCACTAAAACCCAAGATAAGTGGAGAGAAATCAAGAGTGAAGTGTGTCCAAATGACTTACTTGTATTTATACTAAGACGTGGAGCACAAGTGGAGGCAGTTTGGTCGCTGCTGACCTTGATGCATTGTCCCATAACACAAATAAATTCATATTTCCATGAATACTTATCGGAATCGGATGATCTTTAGATCAATCCTACAACTCTCGATGAGAGGAATCCAATAAAAATATCAGCTTCCATGAATAAGATGACCCACATGGAGTTTGGCCCTAGTTGCCAATTTTAACATTTCCCAACTTATTCGTGGGTTTTATTTCCTCCCCATCTATTGTCTCAATCCTATTTGGCTTGTTGGATTTTGTCCTCTGAACTATTGGTATGATAGGTGTCAATCCATGCATAAACATCTTTGATTTTCTCTCATCTACAACCCGATATCTATTCAAATCCTTCATAGAGAACTTTGTTTCCTCCTGCAACATAAGATATTGAAGTTTCTGTTGTAACTACCAGTTCCTTTGATCAATTCATGATCACTTGTTGGAGGCTACTAAAATTTTCTTATTATATTTGATTTTATCTTGTGCCAAGAAGGCTGGTCCATTTTTTACCCTACAACCTTCTAGCCCCCTTTTGTGCTTACTTGTTTCTCATTTCTGACAACATAACATTGAATTATTGAATTTATCACTGTCCCTCTAGAGTCCTCTCCATATTGTTGAGGAGTAGGGGAGGATTTTTTGAACTCTTTTAATTGTGCAACCTTATTAAGTCATATTTTGGAGGTTGTGGATAACACAAAAATATTATAGAAAGCTTTAGAACCTTCTCATTTTCAAAATTACATATACGCAATAAGGGAAATTTATGACCTTCCATTTTAATCCATTTTAACCATCACTTTCATAAGAGACAATCAAAGCACCAACAAAGAACTAGCTGGATGTAATATAATTAAAACATTTGAGTCAATATTAGATTCAGAAATGAGACATTTCCCACGTAAGATTGCACATATCATATTTCTAAATAAATGAACTAAAATATCACAAAAAATAGAGTCAAAATATTGCTAAGGAAACTACTTATTCCTAATTTCCCCTCTTCTTTCATGACAGTTTCAAGTTGTAGCAGCATTATCTTGGTTACGACAAAATGTGATATATTATGTGAGTTTTTGTTGTTGTTGGTGTAAATAGATTTATTGGTATCTCGTTACGCTGAGATGTCAAGTTTTCCCTTCCCAAGCTAAGAGACATTCAAATCAAAGTTGTTCAGCTAAGGACTTGTGAGTGGCGGGTATCTATTCTACTAAAGTTTCCCAGTACTTGAACTTGGCATTGATTGCTACCACAAGTACAGGCACACAATAAGCATGGACACAAAGAACAAAATGGTTGGAGAGACTTGAACCCTGGTGGGAGCGGTTGCAAGTTGCAACACTCTGCTTTTGCCGCTCGAACAATCTTATGTTGACATATATATTCTATATTTTCAGAAAGATATACTGTGTGAAAGCGTTGCACTATATGAAATACTAATTAGTGACCTTATCTTCATTTCGTATTTGCTAATTTCCAAAAAGTAACAGAATCATCTGTCAGTAAAAAAGTGTTTTGTATATTTGTTTTCACTGTCACTTAAAGTGCTGTCCTAATTTCTGTTTTTCATCCTGAAATGTTTTCTATTTCTGAATACAAAACAAAGGGACTTTTGCTTGATGATTGGCTTGACAGTTGAACATAGATATTTAATTTAAGCTTTGTTTGGTTAGCCTAAAATGCAGTTCCTTATTTTGGTTGCAAATGTTTGGCCACACTTTTTAATTGAAAGTTTGCCATCACTTATGAATAGATACCAATTATCTTGAAACTTTTCTGATGGTGTATCTGATGGTTTGTCATTTTGTTCCACAATTTTCGTAATGTAAAGCCACTGGAAAATATCAATAACTCCACAATCTCTTCAGAGGAGGCAGAGGAGTTGGGTGTTCCACACTTTGATACAACCAAAAAAAAATGGGGGAGGGAATTGTCTGTATCAAAGCATAGAGCCCATGATGAAAACAGTGAAAAGCCATTAAATGAAAGAAATGCAGATACAGGCAGAAGTGGTAGGAAGAAGTGCAGATATTGCCAAGTGAGTTATTGTATTTGAAACTAATTTTTTTACTTGTGTCTTTTCAACTCTTTTGGTCTGCTCACATTTTGTGTAGCAGTCAGATATGGCAAATGCAGATAAGTTGTATCCACCAGTTAGGTTCAAGGCTGCTGCAAAAAATATCCGTGGCAAAGTTTTTCCAACTATTATTATGGAAATAGAGCCAAATCGTGGAAGGAAGGTTGATGAAATATATTGGAGCAATTACATTGGGAATGATTACTGGGGATTCATACCAGGTGGGCAGGAGAGTTTCAGTGGCGCAGTTAGAACAACAAGGGCTCTTCTTCCTTTTGAGGTCAGGTCACTTTAGCATATTCACTATATTCTCACAAAAAACACATTACAAAGAGGAACATTTCATTAGTTTCTGGTAATTGATGGCATAGAAATTTGTTTGTTTGGTTTGTTATTGTTTTCGAAAATAAAACAGAATCCCTTAATATACTAGATTAACAGGTACATCCTATTTGCATTCCTTTACATTCAGCAAGCTTTTTGATTAGACAACAAGTGATTTTAATGGACAATGTTTATTTCTTCTTAGAAGCATGATTGACATTAAATTTTGCTTGAAATGTCCATGTCAACGTCATCCATAGAGCATTTTTGGTGGTCAAGTCCTTTTGACTAGAGGGTGGAACTGCATACATTATCAGTGTGATGGTACAATGATATTTGACTTTGAAACTGGTAATGAGCTGCATCTATTCTATCAAAGGCATTTAGGACTTGCAGGTAGCCTCATATTTGTTCATTGCATTAGCATGCAGACTGCTATTAACAACCAATGTTTGACCAAGTCGCCAGGATGCAGGGATGCAGGAGTGGGGAAACACATCTGGGGACATCAAGGTCTCCAACATAGAGGACCCCACCTGAAATACAAAAAGCTTAAAATTAAATAGACGAAAACTGAAACATAGACCATTGAAATCTTGGACATGAAAATACTCTAAAAACATATATTATAATGATAACATGTAACATAATAGATTATTGAAATTTCTAAGTATTACCCATTATAAATTTTATTTGTATTCTCTGGTTTATTTCTCTTATTTGTTAATTACGAACAAGTTATTTAAACATATAAATATTAAATATCGAAATAAACACAATACAATATCAACCATCCACAGATCAACAACTGAAAGAAATAGCCAACACACAAGTGACAATGCTATTTTTGGACAACTCGTCTCGGAAAAACCCAACTTGGGAAAACCGGTGCAACAATTCTGAGGGTTATTTTATTATGCAGTCTATCCTTGAGTGCAACTGGGTCTCAAACTGGCTCACCCGACAAAGAAAATAATCTGGCAGTAATACCTCTCTATTTGGAAGCAGATATTCAGAAAATCTGCCCCACGAAACCCTCTCCAGCAACCTCTGAAGCTCAACGTCAGCCCACTTGGCCTCAGCGTCAGCCCGGAACCTTCTGCGTCATCCCTCTAAGGCACTGCGCAACCTCTATGGCCCTTTGCGTCACCCCTACAGCCTCTGCGTGGATAACGCATGCCCTTCTGTTCTCTGCGCTGTCTCTGTTGGGCTCTGCGTGTTCCCTTTGGCTCAGCGTCTCCCTCTGTCTGCTTCTGCGCTGGTCTCTTGGCACTATCTTGCCTCTCTGTCTTGTCCTCACTGCCGCTCGCTGCCACTGATCACTGATTTGATTTCTCTGAGCAAACCTCGCTCTAGAAAATCGAATGACTGATCACTCTGGTGTGTTCTCCAATTGACCCTCAAGTCTCCTCTTATACTTTTCCTGTTGGTCCTTTAACGATCGAGATTACATCTCTAATCAACGGCTAAGATTAAGTTTGGCTTGATCCATGTCATTTGGAACCTTCTAAGCTAGTTTTATTTTAATGCCCATTAATATGTTAGTTTTCCTAAGTTTAGACTTAGAAACTCCATTAAAAATATTAATTATTTTTAATATCTACTTAACTGGGTAGAATCTACCCAACCATTTTTGGGTATTGGAGATCTCATGTGCTTTAGCCTCTCCACCAATTTTTATGGCTAGAGCACATCTGATGCTACCCCAAATCAACACTCCCTCTTAGCGAGGACTATGCTCTAAATGCTCCACATTGAGCATCACTCTGATTATACGGCACCGGTACCTGTGCTGATGCTAGGCCTCCACGCCTAACATCCTCTGCATTGCTGCATCTTGCACTGCTGCCTATGGCTCTGCCACTGCCACTGCTACATCCGTACCACAACTCCCTCTGCATTTGTGCTGCTACTGGTCCTTTGTCCAAACATTGCATTTGCACTACAACCCCCTCTCATCATGCTGCATCATGCTACTGCACTGCAATTTGGTTACTGAGAAGTAAGTAACTGATCTACCCAACTACTGACACCCTTGTCAGGCTAGAAACACTCCCGATGTTGAAGCTCTCTCTGCCACTATCAGGTTCTCCCTCTACTTCCTCTGCGCTGCTGCAACACCTCCCTACCTCTCACACCACTGCAAACGTCTCTGTGCCATATTGCATTGTTGTAACCTCCTTTGTGCCTCTCGCATTGCTGCAGCCTACTAGCTCTGCGTTGCCCGTGACTACTTCACTGTAGCACTCTCTGCTGCTTCATCCGTATCTGTTTCTATCGACATCCACCAATCTTGCTACTCTCTCTTTGGGGCTCCTGTGGCAAAGTATGATCCAAGAGTTTGGGTACCTCAAGGATCCTGCCCCTCATCGCCTATAGTCCTCTTGACTACAACTCGATGTCTCTCCACTTCTTCTCTAGAGGTACATGAGCACTCATGGCACAATCATCATCCTCCTCTACCTTCTTTTCGCCTTCGCTGGCGCTGCCTTGGAGTTAGACGCCTCTCCCTTGTTCTTCTTCCTCGGACACTGGTTCGCATAATGACCTAGTTCCCCACAGTTGAAGCACTTAACCTTGGAGAGGTCCTTTTTTCTTCCTCTTCTCCTTCTTCTCCGCAGATGCCAGAGCTGCATCTTCTTCCTCTTCCTTCTTGATCCAGACTCCTTTGCTGCTACTTCTAGTCTTGCTCAGCCTTCTGATCTCTTCATGGCGAATAGCCACCCCCAATTCTTCCCAATCTGGAAGATTTGCCCTGCCCAAAATGCTCTGGACGAATGTCTCCCACTCCTCGGAGATTGCGTTTAGAGCGGTCCTCACCATCAACTCTTGATCCGGCATGGCCCCTCCTGAAGTTAGTTGGTTCCAGATCTCCTTCAATCTACCGAGGAAGTGATCTCTCTACTCCCCCTTCTGCATCTGGTATGACCGCAGCTGATTCTCAAGTAACATCTTCCTCTGCACGGAAGTATGCTAGTACAACGTCTTCAAGTTGTCCCACATTTCCTTTTCCGTATCCTTCTTGGCAATATACTGGACCACATGATCCTTGACCCCATCAAGGATGATGCATTTCGCCTTGGCCATTGCCTCTTCGTACGTTTCATTATCAGTCGAGTCAACTGGGATAGCCACTGTTCTCAAACCGAAAGCCTTGATGCGATGTCTATCTAGAATGGACAGGATCTTGGCCTTCCAGACCACAAAGTTAGACGCCCCGTCTAGCCTGTCCTGATCCCTCAGCCCATTCATGGCCATCTCTTTGCTCTTCCTTTTGACTCCTCCGAGTCTCTACTTCCCTCTGGAAGTTTTCTCTTCGACTCCCTCTGTGTGGCTACTTCGATCTGGAAGTTCTCTGCTAGACTTCCTCCGAGTCTCGATTTCCCTCCTGGAAATCCGCCTGCCAACCGTCAAGTTGCACCTCTTCAATCTCCTATGCACCTGCAACACTGATCCAGATTCCTTGGCTAGTATTCGCCTCAATAGCAACTCCTTCTACCTTGGTTTTGCCTGTTAGGTACTGTTCTAACTCGTCAACAACAACACCCCACCAACTACACTCCCCGCAGTCTTCCCACAACTTCCTATGCCCTAGCAACTGAAGGATTGAGCCTCTAGGCTTTGTGCAATCCCTGAGCGGGCTGAAATGCTCCCCTAGCCAACTGTGTCAACCCTCTTGGTCTTTGGTGGCCCTTCGTGAGCCTTTTCTTGCCCTCCTTAGCCTCTATGCTGGCCTCTCTCTGGCTCGAACTGATGACGCAATCCCTCTGCGTCAACCCTTCTCTGTCGCTTTCTGTAAGGAACAACTTCTGTCACTCGGGACAAATGTCTCTGTTGCAAATGCTCTGCGTCAGCTGGTGCCTTCAACTCTCTTGTGATGTGCAACCACGCCTTGATACCATGTTGAAATTTCTAAGTATTACCCATTAGAAATTTTATTTGTATTCTCTGGTTTATTTCTCCTACTTGTTAATTATGAACAAGTTATTTAAACATATAAATATCAAAATAAACACAATACAATCTCAACCATCTACAAATCAACAACTAAAAGAAATAGCAAACACACAAGTGACACTGTTATTTTTGGACAAATCGTCTCCAGAAAAACCCAACTTGAGAAAACTGATGCAACAATTCTGAGGGTTATTTTATTATGTAGTCTATCCTTGAGTACAATTGGGTGCCAAATTGGCTTACCCGACAGAGAAAATAATCGGTAGTAATACCTCTTTATTTGGAAGTAGATATTTAGAAAATCTGCCCCACGAAAGCCTCTCCAACAACCTCTGAAGCTCAGCGTCAGACCTCCTGGTCTCAGTGTCAGCCCAGAACCTTATGCGTCAGCCCTCTAAGGCATTGCACAACCTCTATGGCCCTTTGCGTCACTTCTGCAGCCTCTGCGTGGATGACACAGGCCCTTTTGGCCTCTGCCCTATCTCTGCTGGGCTTTGTGTGTTCCCTCTGGCTTAGCATTTGCTTCTCTCTGCTTCTACGCTGGTCTCTTGACACTATCTCTGCCTCTCTGTTTTGTACTCACTACCCCTTGCTGCAACTGATCACTGATTCAATTTCTCTTAGCAAACCCCGCTTTAGCAAATCGAATTACCGATCACTCTAGTGTGTTCTCCCACTGACCCTCAAGCCTCCTCTTAATATTTTGCTATTGGTCCTTCAACGATCGAGATTACATCTCTAATCAACGGCTAAGATTAGATTTGGCTTGATCCATGTCATTTGGAACCTTCTAACCTAGTTTTACATTAATACCCATTAATATTTTATTTTTCCTAAGTTTAGACTTAGGAACTCCATTAGAAATATTAATTATTTTAATATCTACTTAACCGGGTAGAATCTGCCCAAACCATTTCCAGGTCTTGGAGATTTCATGTGCTTTAGCCTCTCCACCAATTTTCATGGCTAGAGCACTTCCAATGCTACCCCAAATCAACATAGATCATAAATGATACATGTAACGATGTAACATAACATGATAATCATGATTCACAAATCACCTAACATGATTGTATTTATAATCATATTTGGAAAAATCAAAAGCGATACTTCTAAGTCGTAAGATCACTAATGTAAGAACAATTCAAATGAAAATTGAGCAAGTATTTAACGTAATGCCCACTAGTCTGTGCTTCTAGCTACTACGCAAAGGAATAAAAGCTTTTATAAGCGAAACCTGCACCTCTTAGTGCAAAGCCTTCACAAGGTCCTAATCTCAAATGTAACTTGGAAGAGTTGCCATTGTCAACTTCCCTCACGTTATGGTGGCTAATCCAACACAATAGCAACTAGGTTTTCAAAAGGGAAAATTTCTAAGATGGCCTAGGTTACTAACTTACTATCTACTTGGATCGATTATGTATGATTTATGGTTTCCAATAAAGTTCAGATCTGAATTTGATGTTTAGTTGAAGTCAAATTGGGAATTATGTGAAGTATTTCTTATGTGTGAATCCCATTAGATACTATACATGAGAAATAGCTTAATGTTGTTATAAAGTTGTATCAAAGATGAGTTAATTAGAACTAACAGCCGTGTAAATTACAACAGATTGATTCAGCCTTGAATCAGATGTGAAATTTAATGCATCTAAGGTTAACTTGTAAATCTGGAAAATTACAGCCACTTGCTAAATCTGAAAATCACATTCACAAAACAGGCATGTGAGATGATGTAATTGCCCTAATTAAATGCAGGGTTTTTGGACAGCAAAATATATTTCAACTAGAATGAAATTTCCACTTAAAAACAAAGGTAATCTATCATGTAATCTAGGGTTTCTAGAGCAGAATTTTTATGCGTAAGAAACAGAAATTTCCAGATATACTGGAATTGAAAGGGATTAATGAAAATGCGTTTTAGTTAGCTTAGAAGTAGTGATTAGTACCTAGCTACCAAATTTGGGTATTATATGGGGTCGACTAAGGCTTTCATGAAAGCTTAAAGTGTACTAAAAGATAGCCAGGGCTAAAGTGCTAAAACCCTAGCAACTCAAGTGATTTTAGAAATTTCAAAGGAAAATTCTAGAATAGATCCTGAGAGGGGATCTACTTTGCAAGAGCTAAGAGGGAATGTCGCTGATCTTTTAAGCAGAGTTGTTAAGGTCTTGACAGCCTTGCTAGATAGGCACACATAGAGTAGGGACCCACTGTCATCTTGGACCAAGTCCCCACTTTTTAGGCTCAACACACACTAAATAGCCAAGGGAGAAGTCCCTAAATATCATTTAACAACTCTGGTTATGTCCGGTGCCTTATATGGAGTAATGGGGTGGAAGTGTTCTTGATCAATCTCCTGCCCTGCATAAGAACAATGCAGATTTCTAACAACAGATGTTAGTAACCAAAACAACTCAAAGATATGGCATGTGACCTTATGGATTTTGGTCTACTAAATTTATTTGAACCAAAAAATGTAATTATTTTTCAATTTTGATGCCTGGTTAAGGAGTTACAAGTGAAAATATCTTGTTGTCATGTATGAAAACTTATCAAACCTGCAAAAAAACGTAGGGGCAACAAACTATTCTATTTAATTATCCAATCCACTGTGTGAAAAAACACCTCTAGGGAGTTACCCTAAAGTGTGAAATGACTAGAGAGTGATTATAGAGGCTTTGGAGCCTCCCCTTTACTAAATTTAGACTGAAATTGCAATTTCCAACTAGCTGGAAATTGATTTTCAGATTTCTAGGTTATGTTTATTAACCCAAAATTTTTCTAGAAAATTATTTATTTATTTAAATGGTTGGAAAGTGAAATTAAATCGACTTTAACAATAAAAGAATGACTATAAATTAATTTAGAGTTAGATATATCATGTTCTAGTGTAGTATACTCATATGTAGGCCTGTAGAACTTGTTTTTGGCGGCTGAAAACCTAGGTCCAGTAAGCAGAAATCCCCTTTTTACCTTCTTCAACCACAAGGCTAGATACAAGTGTAAAATGAAAGAATTGTTTATATGTTTGTGTGACCTATGGATTTTGGTCTATGGAAAATAATCTAACCAAATTTGCAATTAGTTTCTTGTTTGGCCTGTTGTATACCAGACTGTAATATCTGCAAATAAATGCAGGGACAGCAACCTATTTACCCTATGGCAACGACTCTACAGGTAAGGGTTGAGAGGTATTAGGGTTAATTTTAAGGCTTTTGGGGCCTCCCACCTAATATGGTTGAAAAATTGAATTTCCAGATTTTCAGAATGCTAGGTGAAATAGTCTTTGGCAAATTCACCTAGAAAGTTCCAGATTTAGATTTATGCTTTAAATATATGGATGGAAATTATCTAAAGTTTACTCTAAATATAAAGAAATGGATATTTTAAGTACACTACGGGAAATGAAAGAGGTTGGGTTTCCTGTCTCCAAAGAGTGTTTTTAGAGCTTCCCTATAAATATACAACAAAGCCAGCGTGACAAATTTCCATGTGGCCTTATAGAGAATCAAGATTGCATGGAAAGCCATCAAGTCCAGGTGTCTATCATTAGCTATCTTGTGCGGGGATGCAAAACTGCTCCTGAAGAATAAGGGCTTGCTCTAAAGCTATCCTCTGGTCATCAGAAACGTTTACTGTTTTAACTTTTACCTGTTTGACATGGATCTCCTCTATGTTTAGTTGGAAAGAAACTAATTTTTCTCTCTTAATTTTTCATATTGACTCGTGTACAAATATAATTACTTTTACTGCATGTAGAAGCAAAATGCCAAAATGTGTTGATTTTCCATGTGATCTATGAAAGCATACTTCAAGACTCGTTCAGTTCTTACTTGGAGGACTTCTAGGGTTAGACATCATCTTTGCATGGATTTGCTCCATCCTTTCTTGATTATGTGCTCTGGAGTCTGAACATCTTGTGGGAGTTTGTTTAACAGAGTGGGTAATTTCTGAGTTTTTTTTGGTTTGGCTACTAGCATAGACTTATATCTGTGGACCTTTTATTTCGTTGTTAAGTTTTGGGTTTGTATGTTCTCTGTTTGCTATGGCGGACGTTGGATGTTTACATACTTGGCAAGAAAATATCTTTAGCTTCATTTTTTGCCTGGCATCTGCTTTTTCAACATTAGTTTGGCATGTTATTAACACAGAAGGTTGATGTCCACAGGCAAGGGAAATAATCAGAAGGATCCAAGATAAGAGGATTACTGCTTGCCCAAAAGCTTTGTTTCTTGACTGTGTTGCAGTTACTCCAATTTTTCATCGCGTAAAAGAGAAATATCACACAATAAGCAATGGGCTACGGCTAACATTTGTAAGTTTATCATGTTTTTACACATTAATTCTATCATGTCTGCTTTCAAAATGTCCTGGTGTAATGTGCATGGAGGTATTTTCATTTGGGATAGTTTGAAAGTTTTAAATGGGATTAGTTACTTAGTATCAGAAATTACAACTGTAAATATTGTTTATGGCGTGGAATTTAATGCCTAGGACATGATTTCACTCTATTATGTTTGCATAACAGGATGATAGAACTAGGTCACTTCAAATGCTAGTACAAAGCATTAATGCGATCAAAGGAGCATTGCTTGAGTGGACTACACTTAATGATGCAGAAAACATCGCATGTACTTTGGGAGGTTTGGTTTCAGATTATTTTCAAGCCTCCAAGGTTAGCTGACTATTTTGTATTTCTGTTTTGAAGAGCTATCTACAGTTAACCTATTGAAAGGAAATAAAATACAACTTCAGCAGTGATTGGCCACTGGTCAACTGTAATTTTTTCTAATTTATTATATCCTTTATTTTAGGTGATTGTTGTTTTGTCTGTTAAGAAACATATTTAACATCTTCTAAGCTAGCAAGTATTGTGGTGGCAGCTTGTTCGTGCAAAATCTTCTGGTGTTAAGTCAAAAGGTGAAGTGACTACTGGTATGAAATGGGTCAAGAGCACCCTTTTAGGGAAACGTTCAGATCATTCTTTCCGCATGATAGCAATTGGTGACCCCAATATTGCAGTAGATGAGATCTTGATTTCCCGTGAAGTTGCAGAAAAATTAATCATTCAGGAAACCGTAAATTTTATTAATTGGGGAAAGTTAAAAGAATACATAGAGAATAATCTCACCAAAGGTTGGATGCCACTTATCAGGAGAAACGGTCGTCTTTTACCCATTTCTCGTAGCACTCAGATTGAAATTGGAGATACTGTTTACCGGGCATTGAAAGATGGAGACTTGGTCATAGTAAATAGGACCCCCTCTATCCACCTGCATTCACTAATTGCTTTGAGAGTAAAGCTGCTGAAGATCAAATCTGCAATGGCTATCAATCCGGTTGTATGTTCTCCTTTTGGAGCAGACTTTGATGGTGATTGTTTACATGGTTTCATCCCACAGTCGGTCAAATCTATGGCAGAGGCAGATGAATTTATGACTTTATCAAAACAGATGATTAACTCTCAAGGTGGGCAGGCTTTGATTGCAGTTACTCATGATAGTTTGCTTGCTGGAAATTTAATAACTTCCAACCATATCTTTCTTGATAAATTTCAGATCCAACAGTTACAATTGTTCTGTTCTTCACCAGTGCCAATGCCAGCAATTGTAAAAGCACCTATGCTAGGAGGTCCTCTCTGGACAGGCAAGCAGTTGTTTAGCATGGTTTTACCAACAGGTCTGAACTACACTAATTTGAGAAAAGAAGTGCTGATATCCGATGGTGAGCTTTTGTGTTGTTCTGGTGGATCTGAATGGTTACAAAATACCAGTGACAGTATTTTTCAGGTTATCTCCATAGATCACCCATCCAGCGCTGTTGAGTATCTAAGTTGTTGTCAAGCAGTTTTGAACGAATGGATTTCCATGAAAGGATTTAGTGTGAGTTTGTCAGATGTTCATTTAACTTCCAGCTCATCCCATCGAAGCAAAATGATAGAAGAAATAAGTTTTGGGCTTTTGGAAGCAAAACAGTCAGTGCACTCTGTACGGATTATATATGGCTCACATTCATGTCCCACATTTGTTCTAGGGCAAGATGAATGCATGTCTGAATATTTGAAACATGCTGGGATGATTGAAAGTGAATCTCTGGCTTTAAGCAAAGAAGCAACACAACAATTTAGGAATGTCTATTCTGACATAATTAAAGTTGTTGCAGAGCATATAGAGCAGGACAATGCCATGTTGATGATGATTAAGGCAGGAAGCAAGGGTTCGCTGCAAAAGTTAGTACAGCAAGGTGCTTGTCTTGGAATGCAAATGTATAAAGAAGAAGAGCGGTTTCCTTTCAAAGTTCCTGAAAAGATTTGCAGCTCACAGTGGGTTCCTACGTGTTTGACAGCAAAAAGTAAGGACCATATCTCAAGATTTTTAAGAGCTTCGGAATCCATACAAAAATGGTACTCGCGTGGGTTGATAGAGAACTCATTTTTTGATGGCTTGAATCCCATAGAGTACTTCATACATGCAGTTTCAACACGTGGTAATTCATTTGGGGAAGGTGCTGATATCCCTGGTCAGTTGTTTAGGAATCTGATGTTTTTTTTGCGTGATGTATTTGTTGCTTATGATGGCACCATTCGAGGTGTATATGGAAAACAGATCATGCAGTTTTCTTATGGAGGTATTCAGCAAAAAGATCTAGAACGGAGGGATTGGTTTGAGAGAGCGTCAGGAAAAACTGCAGGTGAACCTGTTGGTGCCTTGGCAGCATCTTCATTGAGTGAAGTTGCGTACAGCATTCTAGAGAAGCAGTTTCAAGCAGGAAATAAACACCCATTGAATATTCTGAAGGTGTGATTAGCATCTTTTCTCATCATATTTTAACAGAAGAAACATATAGTTGTGTCAATTAACCCAGAAAATAAGTAAAATATTGCAATCAAGTCACACGTCTCTAATTGATTTTTCTTTTAATGTAATCTTTGTTTCATCATATGTGTCAAACTAGAAAATTCTTAGAGAAGTTTTCAACATAGAGTCCAGGCACAACAAAGTTATAGTCCTTGTTGACATCTAAAATATATCCATTATAATCAAGAGCCAATGAATGGAACTCTAATTACTAACAAGTTAGAGCTACATTACAAATTTACATCACAGCCACAAGGCAAAACAGTTCAATAACGATAATTAATATGTATTTGAATAGAAGGATTATTCATCGTTTCATTGCTCTTTTTGAACAAGTTTGCCAGATCAAGTTTTCAACATAGAGTCTAGACACGACAAAATTATAGTCCTGGTTGACATCTAAAGTATATCCATTATAATCAAGAGCCAATGAATGGAACTGTAATACTAATTACTAACAAAGTTAGAGCTACATTACAAATTTACATCACAACCACAAGCAAAACAGTTCAATAACGATACTTAATTAATATGTATTGGATTAGAAAGATTAGGTACCCAAAATAGCTTAATAAAAAGATTATGAAGCATGCAATCCCCTAAAATCATAAAGTGATGGGCTAGAAACACCCCTAGGTCGCAGGCCATCCTTGTAACCAATGTAACAATTGATAAAATATCCTAAAGGAGGGCCGAAATGCTATTGTCATGCATGCGTAGCCCTCAAGAGGGAAAGTGTTGAGGCGTAATGGTGGCATGTGTGATGTAGAGGGCCTCTAAAATCATGGAGGGGTTGGCCCCCTTGTCTCAATCCAAATCATCTTGTGGACCCCCAAATATGTTTTGGGGCACACACTGGGTCTTATGGGTCTCCATTTGGCTAAATATCTATCTCTGCTCCAATGCCGGGGGCCCTAAAGATGGTGCATGCTCTCCCATATCTCTAAAGGTAAGACAAACCTCATCTAGGCACTGGATCAACTGCCAAACCATGTGATCACTGCTAAGCTGGCTGGGGCATGTTGGTTTAGGTACATCATCTCGTGAATAATGTAGGGAAACACGCAGAATGTCTGGGGTGCTGAAGATTCCCATGAATGCAAATGTTGCTCTATGAATTTCCGGGACCCATGGCTCTCAACAAAGCATCAATGGGTGTCAATATGATCCTTTGGTGGACTTGGGCCCCAATTGAGTTGGCTAACCCATAATGAAAACGCTTGCCAATCACAAACAATATCCAGTGCTACAACTTATACCATTAGGTACATTTAATCATTTTTTCATCTAAGTGAAACAAGCTTGCAAGTAAAGGGAAATGCGACACTCCAAACATGGTTCCTCTTCCAAAATTGGGACCTTAGTCATGTAATGGTGCTACCTCCCTAGGTAGGAGTGGCTAATACATGACCCTATTAGGCGTTTCCAACCTCCAAAGGGATGTGAGATGTCCTCAATCCTCCCTTCAATCGATAGGTGTCATGTGAATAATGATGGAATGAAGGGGAAAAAGGGTCCTCTGAACCAAATTCCATGGTCAAAGGGGTAGCAATGATGAGAAATTCCACATTGTGGGCATACAAATGTGAGGAGGGAGAAATCGTGGATGCATGAGTTACCACAACCTTTGTTTTTCCGCCCCTCTTTTTGCGTTTTTCTTTTTCTTGATTTTTCTTTATATTACTAGTTAAAACTCTAGCAAATGAGAGCATGCTTTGAATGATGTGTAGCAATGGTCACCCCCTTAATGGTGGGGTAGTTCATCGCCTACCAGGGGTTGTGACATGCAAGGTTTCCTTTCTATGATGTGATAGGTCAACATTGGCCCCAGGAACCGAGTGATGGGTATAATGATAAGGGGTAGAGCTTATGCTTGGCTTTCGCCCACGTGCTAATATTAATGTCTCGTCCATCTTTTGTATTTTATAATTTTCTTTCTTTTTCTTCTTGTTTGTGGCCATGATATGCTTTTTCTTTTTCCTCTCGTTGCATCAACCTCTAGGGGCAATATTTCTAGGCCCGACCCAAATATGTGATCATTGTACTTTATGTAGATGATTTGATTTTGACGGGAGATAAGCTGTTGATACTTTCATGCAAGGAGGATCTTGCTAGAGAGTTTGAGATGGACTTGGGCCTCCTTCATTATTTCCTGGGATTGGAAATTTGGTAGCGCAGTGATGGACTATTTGTTTCTCAGGGTAAGTATGCCTGGGAGATACTGGAGAAGTTCAACATGCATGGCTGCAAGCCTGTTGATAGTCCTCTTCCTGGAGGTTGGAGGAAGGAGGATGCTACTTCAGCGGAGGTAGTGGATGCCACTGTTTATCGACAGTTGGTGGGGTCGCTTATGTATCTGGTCAATACACGACCCGCTATATGCTATGCTGTTAACCAAATTTCACAAGCTATGGTTAAGCCAACCAAGCTCTTCTGGAAGGCAGGGAAGCATGTATTGCGTTATCTCAGAGGCACATCGGGATATGGATTGTGGTACAGACAGGAGGATGAGGTGAAGCTATGTGGCTTCATGGATTCAGATTGAGCAGGGATCCCAATGGACAAAAAGAGAACATCTGGAGGGATCTTCAGTATCGGGTCGACAACAATTTCTTGGTACAGCAGGAAGCAGAGATCCACGGCACTCAGTTCAGTAGAGGCCGAGTATATGGCAGCAAGTTTGGCTACATGCGAGGCTATATGGATGAGGAAGATCCTGGTTGGGTTGTTCGGGTCACACTTGGAGCTTACTGTGATTTATTGTGATAACCAGAGTTGCATTAAACTCTCAACGAATCCAGTATTTCATGATAGATCCAAGCACATCGACATCAGGTACCATCATATCAGAGATTGTGTGCAGCGCAGAATCATGTTACTTTCATACATTCCCACAGACGATCAAGATGCTAATATCTTGACGAAGGCGCTCACCAGGAGTAAATTCAAATACCACAGAGGCAGGATAGGGGTTGCAAATAATCCATATCTTGTTGAGAGGGAGTGTTGAAAATGCAACAAGATGATGGAGCTTAGTGAAAAGAAGTCGTCTTCACTAAGTGGGCCCGCAGGCTATTTTTGGATGATTGGTCATGTTGGTAAAAATAGATGGACCTCTATTTTTAGACATATGGGCGGAGTCTATTTTTAGACTGCCAGTCAAAAAATAGAATAGTTGAATATTATTAGCTCTTAATAATATTTGGACTATAAACATTATCTTATCCTCTTGCAACACTTTAGTTCGAGCTACAGATGTGGCACATGCAACTACCAAAAATGAAATATTCTTTTCCTATGGGTTAGTTGAGCTATTGCATGATGGAATTCAGTTAGAACTCAAGTGATTGAGTTTGGTG
>APFE030072405.1:94915-122098 GCA_000404065.3 Pinus taeda
CTATTGCATGATGGACTTCAGTTAGAACTCAAGTGATTGAGTTTGGTGGAGTTGATTAAGGAGTTGATGGAGTTGTGTTCAATTTGACTTAGTTGAACTAGTTGTATTTATTCTAACTGACAAATACACTAGTGATGAGTGGTGTAAACTAATTATTAATTAATTCACTAATTATTAACTCATAAATCAACTAAAGAATACATCAGTTAACTCAGCGCATGGACAGTTCAGTGGAGACAAGTGTTAGAAGTGGGTGAAAGGGTGAGACTACTATCAGTAGTGACTATAGTTGTGCATGAGATTTGCACAATCATTGATTGAGATTGCCAATGAGGATTGCATAGTACAAGCCAAGGGAATTCGAACTTGGATCTGATCTATTCTCAACTTGGATTGCGCAGTAGACGCAGGCAAACAGTGGAGGAGATTTGAACCCGTGACTTGTTCAGATCTGAGTTAGTTTGTGTGTAGCATGTGGAGATAGTACTGAGTACTTGTGAGGAGTATTGTATTATGTATTGTTACATGTTCTCTATCATTATAATATATAGATAGTTGGGGGTTTTTAGCTGTATGCTTTCCCCATTACATACTGTGTTGATATGTGTGATTGATGTTTCAACGTGCGTATGCGATTGTTTTTTTAATTCCGCAAATTGATGATCAATGGTAGAGGAGGTTATGTATTATGCATGAATTCCGCAAATAGTGTATAATCAGGATAATCTCTGTGAATAAGTGTTATATTATTCAAATTTCTACACATTAATGGATGGGAGGATTCTTGGTATTAGTGAAATCATTAGGATAAATATATCAATAGTGTGAATGTAGTTATTCCAAGAGCCTATTCAAGGGAGAGACTCTAAAGATATGGATTGCTTGCTTTAGAAGCAAGATGAATGGCTCTCTAAGAAGGGCTAGAGGAGTCCTAGACCTAGGGTTGAGGATTATTTCTTGGTAAGAAGTGCCCTAGACGAAAGCAAACTAGAAGAATAGTGTTTCCAAGCAATCCTTGTGAAATTGCAGTGACGAGGTTGCGGAATCACAAAGAAGCCCTAGTGGACCCAAACAAAGTCAAGGGTTTCGGATGAAACTTCAAACAAATGGTCTTGACCAAGTGAGGGAGAAGAAAAGGACCAAGAGATTGGATTGGCGTGGGACTTTGATGCAGCGATCCTTGATAAAGCCACTAACCAAAAGAAACCTAGGGAGAATGGTTTGCGAGCTAGGGCTTGGCAAAAGTTGACATTCCACTGTCGGAATAGCTTCAAAATTGGAGGACCTCCCAAGGACACACCGTTGCATCTCTAAACCAAAATTCACCAAGTTTGGATGGATACAATTAATTTTGCATGATGCCCTAGGAAGCCTACTAGGGTTAGGGCTTGAAAAAGAGAAAAGGAGGTGAGAAAAATCTTCGTTTTGGTCATCACCTAGGACTAGACCAGTGCCTAGCCTATTGGGAGAATGGAGTCAATGAGATTCAATGTTTAGATATCCTTGTACCCAATCAAGGAGTTTCCGAACAACTTCGCATGGCTCTAGAGGCAACAACTAGGTTACTAGGAAAGTTTATGCTTATTTGATGCTAAAATTGACGACTTGTCAAGGAAATAATATACCCCTAGGACTTTCATTCACTATAGTTTGCTTGCATGAAACATATGAAAAACCCTCACAAAGACAAGATCAACAACTTCACATTTCCTTAAGGCAGCTACACCAAATTCATGAGTGAAAATTCTTCATACATTATACAAGTGACATACATGAAAAATAGATCATGAAAGAGACACTTACAAGTATAGTGAAATCTTTCAATCATCAATATAAACAAAAATCAAAGCTCTAAGATAAAAGACAAGCCTTTCCAAACATTGAAATGCATCAAGATTCTAATTCGTCCATTAGTAGGCCAAGCGAATTTCTCAAGCAGAGATAATGATCCAAATCCAAGTGATGATCAAATGAAATGATCATCACATCAATATATATCCTCCCTAAAGGGTTCCATTTGCCTAATTAGGCCTAATAATGCTAACTAATAAAATAATGTGCAAAATAACATAACTTGGTGACAAGCCCACCAAGATAGCTCCATAATACAGAATTAAGCCTCCCAAGAGGGAAAAACAATAGATGAAATAGGTTGAAGGGCCATTGAAGAGGCCTAGTGGAGTCCAATTTGTGCCATGATGAATGAATGAGCTCCAAACATAGTGATAAAACGGTTGGGCACTTGATATGCAAGCAAATCAGTTTTTGTGCCCCAAGTAGCTTTGAGGGCACAAAACATCCTCTTGGGTCTCCAAAATGGATTGAACAAGCCTGTATCCCATTTGTAAGGGCTGGAAGAATGATGCAAGTGTGAAAATTTTTGAATCTACACATTTGAAATCCTACTGCAATCACTGGTTTATCATCTCCTACTTGTTATTACATTTAACAATGAAAAGCCATACCTTCGGGGCTGGAAGGCCCATCTTCAAACGTACAATCATAAATGATGGGTGAGAGAGCATATGGCTAGCTCAAGTGGTGGAGATAATGGCATATCAAGCTATTTGGTGGCTGCAAGGGGCTGATGGCTGAGGACCATTTTGGAGAAAAAAATTCTCCCATGGATACTACCCACAGGTGGTGGGTAAAATTTGGCTTCAATTGAGACATGATCTCTCGGAAGAGTTCACAAACGTACTCGAATGGGGAGGTCACGAGAACACCAACAATCTGTTGGGACTTCAGACTTGTTACGTGCACACATCGAAGACCAAGTACACGGGGCAACATGTTTTAGCGCATCTCATGATTGCCCATGCTTTTATTAGGGTCTTTATCAACCAACACCACATCCCTGATCTTGTATTCCTTTTTAGGCTTCCGTTTCTTACTTTGCTTCTGATTAGGCCTCTTAAGGATACAGACCTATTGTGAAGGAAGAATGAGAGATGGTTTCTTAGTCTCAGGGATTTTATAATAAGGGATTACCCCAGGTTTTACCACATGAGTAGGATACATAAGTTCTCTATAAAGGGTGAAGAGAGTTCCATTGGATTGTGGAATGGTGACATAAGATAAATCCATTTGGAATTGACCACCCTCAATGGAAGCCCATTTCCTAGACAATTTTATACCCCATACATCAGGAATATCTATGACTACGACGTCCATGAGCAATGATATATCGACTTTCATGGCTAAAGAGACCTTTAGGTCTTTTATGAAGCCTTTTACTTGGATAGGTTGGGAGTTGAACCCACAAACCGCCTTGTACTTTTGGGTAATGCTAAGATTTAGTTGCTTCATAACCTTTAATGGCATGATATTTGCAGAAGCCCTTGAATCCAACATACAATTATGCAAGAGGAGGTCATTGATAGCTAAGGTGAATATTTTGCAATGATATTGGTGTGTCTTCTTCTTCATCAAACCCAAAGGTTTTCTTGGCTTTCCATTTGTTGTGGCGGCTACAACCACTCTCCAATTTTTGCCTTAGCTTCGTTTTGGAGCCTCCCTACTAACCATCTTCGCAGCATGTCTTGCACTGTCAAGTACATAGGCTTCATTGATTTTCAGCAGCTTGCCAGCTTGTGCATGTTAGTTTGCTTCACTCCCCTCATAGGCTGCCACTTTGGACTTGGGCTAGTTGCTGGCTGAGCAACTCCCTCATAAAATTGCGCAATTCTGGAGGGGAACCAACCTTCCCTCCATAAATTGTGCAAATCTACTGGGTAGCTTGCTGGGCTAAGAAATTGCGCGATGCAGTCAGATAGTCTTCCTTGGGAAAATTGCGCGATCTAGTCCAGCACTGTAGCTCAGCCCAGAAATTGTGAAAATCAGTTGGGCAGACTGCTGAGCTCCAAAATTGCGTAAAACAGTCAGAAAGACTTCCTTGGAAAAGCTGAGCAATCTGTCCAGCTCTGTAGCTTAGCCCAGAAATTACACAATTTTGGGTAGCAGTCACCTGCTCCTCCCAGAAATTGCGCAATCCCTCTTGGACAGCCAGCCCAGCTCCTCCTAGAAATTGCGCAAATCCCTCTTAGTCAAGCAGGCTGTTGCATGTGCCTTCAGGTTGAGGGTACCCTCCAGGACTAAGCAAAATTGATTTGCATGCATGGGCTACGCTTCCCGACATAGCAAAGGCAGCATTCAAAAGGCATCCCTAATAGCTGGAGGTTACATGCAAAGCTCATTTTGGAAACCTCTCGCCAAGTGTCGCTTTTTCCTAGATTTGTGGCATGCGTGTCATAACCTCGATCTTATCAAAACTTATCAACCGGACGCTGCAGTGCCCATTCCTCATATCGACCTTGCAACTCTGACATCCCACATTGCATCCAAGCGTCTTCAATACTTTTAGGGTCGCTGTTTCAGGGTAAGTCTGCGTTTCATGTCTTGTGCTGCGTTTCTATCACTTTTTGTGTTTCACTTTGTGTGAATGTTGTCTGCTTAATTTCAATGAGCGCTTGCTGTCGTTTTGATGTATGTTAGCTTGTAAACCCACTGTTTCAATTTTTGTTCTCATCTCACTGTTGTCGCATGCATGAGACTGTTTTTGCATCGACGCTTACCGTTGCGGCGAACTGTTTCACACACATGCATGTTTTCCCGTTTTCTAAAGCCTGCACTTGCTGTTTGCATGAATGGTCATTCACTCTTGTTTACACTCAGTTTCACAATACATTCAAACTTCTCATGTTTTCAGTTGCCCGTCGGTGGATCTGGGCTGCCTTAGCCCGGACCTTGCCTTGCTCGGCTAGCATTGCGCATTTCTGGAAGTGAAGGCTCCGCCTTCTTCCAAAAATTGTGCAAATCTGGCCTAGCACTGACCTCCAGGCTTTCATTGCGCAATTCTAGGAGGCAATGCCTTGTTGGCCCCAGAAACTGGGAAATGCAGTTCGCTGGATTGCATGTCATTGCTGACATTGCGCAATTTCAGTCCTCAGGCCAGGCTAGATTTTGCATTGCGCAGTTCCAACAGTCAGCCAGCTTCTCGACAACCCAGAGTGTGCCTTGTGCAGTTTTGGCAGTTAGTCTCCCAGCCGCGCGGTGAAAATTGCGCAATATTCACAAACAGTCACACAAGTATGTTGCATGTCAGTCCTCTAGTTTGTTTTGATTTTCAACTAACAGATTGCTCGTCACGAGTGTTGCTAAGTCTCCAGGTATCATAGGTGTTCGTTTGCCTCTCGGCAACACAGGTACAATGGCTTCCAAGAGAGCAGAGTCAAAGACACCGTTCAGAGCATAACTGGGGATGTCGTTGATCAAGTGTCTATGAACTTGCATATCTAAGAAGACATCAAGTTGTTCATGGACAAGGATATCAAGATGAAATAACAGTGATGTCACAAGGAGTAGCACCATTAGCAGCAACAGAAGGTAGTAGACCTGCATGCGACAAATGTAGGACAAAGGTTGGTGACAGTGCAAAGGCGGAACAAAGTTGCAAGCTCAAGCAGATTCACCTGTGATGAAAGCAGCTTTGGAGATTGCAGCTATGAGGCGACGACGCGACAAGAGGACCGAGCGAAGGCAGAGAAAGAAATGGAGGAGTTGCGGGTGTTGAAGCGACAACTCAAAGAAGAACAGGAGCTGCACTGACAAGAGAAGAGGTTGCAGCGAGAATAGGTACAACAGGAGGCGCAACATGCACAGACTGATGAAACTGTGCCCATACAGGTTATGGACCCATCCAACAGCTGGCATGGAGCAGATAGAGTGAGCAATTGTCGATTGCATGCAAGGGTATTCAAGAGCATGGATGTCATTATGCGCACGCATGCGATCCCACCCATTCAGAACACTCATCGAGGCAAAGACAAGAAGCAAGTCTGATTGGAGCTGAACATGTATTTCGACAAGTTGATGTGCATGGTCACCAACACATACTTGGAGATCAACATAGACACTATGCATCAGTACGTTGTTGGTCCAGTTGCACTCAAGACGATGATGCACATGTTATCAGACGATTTGGACAGAGGAGCCATAGCAGTGTACCCAGATGCAACGGAGGCAAGAGTTCGCTTTCAACAGGATGTCACCATTGAGTGCACGGACATCATCACAGACGACCAAGCTTGGCATCAGTTCACCACTGTCAATCATCGCAAGGATGTTGAAGAGTTGCTCTTACCACAACTGTCTAAGTGTTAGTGATAGCTTGCATGGCTTGCTCAAGTTTATTTTGTCTCACATGGGTACATGTGCAGATTGTATGTAACATCTTGTCAAGTGGAAGTTCAAGTGCTGATAGTTGAGTGTAATAGTGATAGAGTAGTTGAAGAGTCATGAGGGTAGGTGAACAATCACAAAGGGTAATGTCAATAGTCACCCGACCCTTTGCTATATATCGTACTTCATAACTCATTGTAGAGGCTTTTGGTCAGCCAAGCTTCTGATAGGAGTATCTTAGAGAAAGCTTGGAGAGTATTGTAACGAGCCTTGGCTTCTCCATAGTGCAGAGCTAGTATATCTCTTTGGAGGAGCAGGCGAAAGTGACTGTAATGTTCCGCTATCAGGACTAGTGGTTGGTCATGGTTGTACTGTATGATTGGAACTTTCACTTCTTAATAAAACAGAGCCAACATGTTTCATGCATATGTTGTTATTGTATTTCAGCTATCTTGGTTACTCTAATGATATATGTATCTGTTTGCTTACGCATGCATGTATGGACTCTTTCTGTATAAGTATGTATGAATCTTACTGAGATGTGCTGTTGGTTTAACCATCACTTTGGATTGTTAGCTTACTTTCTTTTTGGTTTGTGATGCATCTTTGCTCGTGTGTTCCCTTCTTTGCTGCGTTGTTTTACAGGTTTCCAACGGGCGCACTCACCTCACCTTCCGTGTGTTAGAACCGTTCATACACGTTCCTTGGCTTGCTGCGCATGTCACACCCTTGCTACCAACATTGGCATCTTACTTGCCTCTGTTGTGGTGAAGCCGATACCGTATGACCCACTGCTGGGACTCCCACACCAAACGGTCTGAGGTCTAGTTGGGACTTCTTACCAGGAGATCCCCTCACATGTTGGAGTGTCCAGCACTGTCAACACCATCATTGTTGTGGGAGCTTCAGAGTTTCCTTTAAGGGGACTTGCAGAGTCATCTTCCCTATAGCAGTACCTAGATCAACATCAAGATCGACCTCCTAACCCTTGGACTTGTTTTTGGGCTCTTCCTTTGGAGGATTCCTTTTAGAATTATCTTTGTTAGGGGGCTCCTTCCTAGGAGGAGATTTAGGAAGGGATTGCTTAGGAGGAGCCTCTTTCTTGTTGGGTTCCTTTGAGGTTGTCGAAGGGTCTTTATCATTCTTTTGTGAATATTGAATCCCTTTAAATCTCCCACTATCATCAGCACTAAGGATTGGCTCATCCTTTTCTTCTTTGATGGTTAGTTCACTAATAGGAGGATGAGTGCATGTGCCACCTAACATAATATTGAAGGCGTGGGAATCCACAATATTAGCTTGTTGATCACCTTCCTCATCTTCACTTCCTTCTTCATCACTTTGTTCACTTTCAGAGAATGGCTCTTGTTCCACAACATTGGTTGGGGCTAATGTGTTAGGAACTTGAGATGAGCTTTGCTTGCCTAAGAGGACTTGCAGAGTCATCTTCCCTATAACAATACCTAGGTCAACATCAAGATCGACCTCTTAACCCTTGGACTTGTTTTTGGGCTGTTCCTTTGGAGGATTCCTTTTAGAATTATCTTTCTTAGGGGGCTCCTTCCTAGGAGGAGCTTTAGGAAGGGATTGCTTAGGAGGGGTCTCTTTCTTGTTGGATTCCTTTGAGGTTGTCGAAGGGTCTTTATCATTCTTTTGTGAATATTGAATCCCTTTAAATCTCCCACTATCATCAACACTAAGGATTGGCTCATCCTTTTCTTCTTTGAGGGTTAGTTCACTAATAGGAGGATGAGTGCATGTGCCACCTAACATAATATTGAAGGCGTGGGAATCCACAATATTAGCTTGTTGATCACCTTCCTCATCTTCACTTCCTTCTTCATCACTTTGTTCACTTTCAGAGGATGGCTCTTGTTCCACAACATTAGTTGGGGCTAATGTGTTAGGAACTTGAGATGTGCTGTGCTTGCCTTCATCATTTGTCTTCCTAGGAAAAGGCGATAAAACTTGATTTTTGAGCCTTTTCTAGGGTGGTGAACTTATTCATGTAATGTTTATGCCTTGCGTTCATTTCCTCCAATAGCTTATCAACCTTCTTAAGGAGAACTAAAAGGGATTCTTCAGTTTTATCCTTAGATTTATGCTTCTTGACCTCAACCTTAGCTTTAGGAGGTTCATTTACATCCATCTTGGAGATTCTTAGGTTTTGTTCAACTTCCATGACTATTTCTTTGGCCTCAAGAAGGCTTTGCGGTTTTTTATCTTTCAATGCATATGTTAGATGACCACCCACATCCTTAACAAATTTGTCTAAGTATATTAGCATCAGGGGGCCTCAAGTGGTCAAGGATATCTCTAACCACCTTATCAAAATTTTGGATGAATTCTTTTATGTCTTCCCTTCCCCTACTTATGTGGTAAATATTTTCAATGCTGAAAGATCCTTGGGCATCAAATGACCACCTTCTCATTAAAATTTCTTCAAACAAATCGACATCATCTATGCTACCATGAGGGAGAGTAAGGTATCGACCCTTCAAAAGACAAGGCAAATAACATCATGATCTTGTCATCATATTCTGTTAGTGTAGGAGAGATAATCTAATAGAAGTCATGAACATGATTAGAAGCACTCTTGGTGGCATCACCTCTAAACTTGGGTAACCAATCTTTGTAATTTTCAGTCAAAGACTTAGGATTTTCACTCAACTTTAAAGGCCGATAAACACTAGCCAAATCCCCTTTATGTTGTGGGACTTTGGGTTGTTTTTGATTTTGGTTGGTATTAGAAGTTGTTGCCATCTTGGTAGTGGGGTCACCAACCTCTTCAAATTCAAGGAGAAGGTTAGTTCTAACAGGTGATGTAGTTCCTTCTCGCCTTCTTGCAACAACCCTAGTCAAAGGAGGAATGTTGTCGCCTTCAAGTAAACTAGGGGATTGGACAATGAATGGAGTCACCAGAGGAATATTTGAAAGGTCGTCTATGAGTCAATTCCTCAATGGTTCACTAAGGAGGTAGACCTGCTTCCTCCCTGGCAAGAACACCAAAGTGTTATTGCTCAAACTAGTAGGGGTCATATAGAGCAACTACTAGGTCAAGTGGCAACAATGGAGCAATAGCCCACTATCACCTCAGCTAAAGCTCCCTCTTTACAAACTTTCACCGATGGAAGGAGTCTGGTATTAGGGAAATCACGAAGAGAAATATGTCAATGGTGTGAAGGTAGTGATTCCAAGAGTTTATTCAAAGGAGAGACTTTAAAGATATGGATTGCTTGATTTGGAAGCAAGATGAATGGCTCTCCAAGAAGGGCTAGAAGGAGACCGAGACCTAGAGTTGATGAGTATTTATTGATAAGAAGTGCCATAGACCAAAGAATCCTAAAAGAATAGGATTCCCAAGCCATCCTTGTGAAATTGGAGTGACGAGGTTGCAAGATCACAAAGAAGCTGTAATGGACCCAAACAAAGTCAAGGGTTTGGGATGAAATGTAAGGTTTTGTGTCATTTAACCAGAAATGTAAAGCTCTAAACATAATATGTGTTTTCTTCAAATCTGTTTGTAGCTTAAATGAGTTAACCAACATTCATATAACTAAATTACTCAGTTTGGTATGGAGTACCTACCTGTATTCCTGCGGTTGATGATGCCTCAAGTTGCTCAAGCTTCTGTTACCAAAAGATTGAAACCACCCAGCCAAACTGAGCATAACCTCGATACTCAGTCCAGTAAGCTTCACAATTGAAGCAGACTGTTCCCTCGTGCCCAGAAACCTCAGAACAACAAGGCTTTCCTTTTGTTGATAACTCTGGTTTATAAATTTCGCCCCTCTTTAGTATGTCTCTTCCTTTGGTTCTTTCTTCTGCTCCCCATGCCCCTCCAAAACTGTTCCCTGCCCCCTATATGTTGTTTCTTGGCGGTGGCCGCCCCCTCCACCAGCAACCCACCGCTTCTCCTTATGGTGACACCCTTCCCATGTCACGTGATATGTATTTATTTTTAAAGGTATATTGATAGGTACTCCTCGTTGCCTTAAGTCTACTTTGATAGGTATGAGGGAAAATATCTGGGGTCTTCTGCTTAAAGCATCTGCCACTACATTTTCTTTTCCTTTAATATATGATAATCCAAAGTCATATTCACTTAGGAATTCACTCCATCGTCTTTGTCTAGCATTTAAGTCTCTTTGGGTGAACAAATATTGTAGAATTTGATGGTCTCTTTTAAGTGTAAAACTTCGCCCCACTAGATAGTGTCTCCAAATCTTTAAAGTTAGTACTACAACGGCTAACTCTAAATCATGAGTAGCGTAAAGTTCTTCATGAGGCTTTAACTTTCTTGAGACATATGCTATTACTCCTCTGTCCTGTGTTAATACTGCACCTAGCCCTTGTTTGGATGCATCAGTTCATACCGTAAAATCTTTGTCCATATCAGGGACTCTTAAGATTGGTGCACTGGTCAATAGTCTTTTGAGTTCAAAGAATGCTTTATTACATTCCTCAGTCCATTCATACTTAATACCTTTACGCTGAAGGGTTGTAATTGACTTTGCAATTTTGGAGAATCCTTCCACAAATCTTCGGTAGTAACCAGCTGAACCCATAAATCTTTGTACTTCATGTGCGTTTTTCGATATTGGCCATTCCATGATTGCTTTTACCTTTTCGGGGTCTACTGAGATCTCTTCACCTGATATGATATGACCTAAGTAATGAATCTTTTCCTGAAAGAACGAACACTTAGATAATTTTCCATACAACTGGTGTTTTCTAACGCAAAATAACACTATCCGTAAATGGTCTTCATGCTCTTTCTCATTCTTGGAATAGATGAGCATATAATCTAAAAAGACTCGTACAAATTGATCAAGATATTTGTGGAAAACACTATTCATAAGATTCATAAATACTGTTGGTGCATTTGTTAATCCAAATGGTACCACAGTAAATTCATAATGTCCAAAGTGTGTTCGAAATGCAGTCTTGGAAATATTGCTTTTAGAAATCCTTAGCTGATGACAGCCTGATCGAAGATCAAGTTTTGAAAAGACAGCAGCTCCTTTCATTTGATCGAAGAGATCATCAGTTCGAGGCGTAGGATATCAATTCTTTACTGTAGCTCGATTCAAGTCTCGATAATCTATGCATAATCTTAAGGATCCATCTTTCTTCTTGACAAAAATTACAGGAGCACCCCAAGGTGATATACTGGGTCGAATATGTCCTATATCCAATAGTTCCTTCAATTGAATTTGTAATTCTTGAAGTTCTGGAGTTGTCATTTTATAAGGTGTTTTAGAAATTGGTTGAGTACGAGGTTTCAATTCTATTATGAGATCTAGCTCTCTTTCAGGGGGTAATTCTGGTAGTTCCTTTGGAAATACATCCAAAAATTTGGCTAACACCGGATATTGTTCTAAGGATGGTCCTTTTTCTTTACTTACTTCTTGAATTACATATGCTTGACAACTTTTTCTTAAGCAACGCTTCATTTTCATTGTTGATATGTAGCGTAAAGATACTTTTCTCTTGATACCTTGAATTTGGATCGCTTCTCCTTCATCATTTATACCTAGAATTATTTTCCCATAACAGTCTAGCCAAGCTTGATGAGCTTCTAGCCAATCCATAGCTATTACAAGATCATAAGTCCCTAAGGTTGTGACATAAACTTTCAATTTAGTCGAACAGATACCTAGGTCAATTTTGCATTGATCCACACTTAACTCTACGGATTAGAGTTTTTTTGAGGCCATTTCTACCTGTCTGAAATCATTTTGTTTGCGAGTTGCCAACCCACATTTGTTTAATGCATATGACAAAATTATCTGTGGCACCAGTATCAATTAAGATTTTGAGTTTTATACCATTAATAATACCTGAAGATTCCACTACAGTGGATTGATGTGCTGCTTGATTGTTGTTGACTAATGCATGAATTCTATGATTGCCTTGGGTATTTGGTATTGGTTCCTTTCCACTCCTATGCAATATACTTGATGAAGTTTCTGGACAATCACGTTGAAAATGTGGTCCTCCACATCCCCAACAATTAACCTGGGACAGTCCTCTTGAATCATTTTGTGAGTTTCTAGATAAAGAGCTTCGCCCTCTCATACCGATTCCTCTCGAATTTCTTCCTCTATTAGCAGTACCACGAGATTTCCATGGACTTGTGTTTGATGATTCAGTGGCTATAGTATTAATTACCATGGGAGCTCTTGTTCCTACATTTCTTGGGGTAAATCTATTACCATAAGGTGGTGTTGAGTTACCTCCCTTGAAGAAATTTCGGGGAGTCTTTATTGAAAATCCTGATTGTGGAGGTTCTGCTGGGCCGACATCCTTTTTGATTCCTAGATGTTCTTCTGCATAGCGGCCACATTTTACTGCCTCGGCTAGTGATGATGGTTTCCACATCCTAACCAAGGCCCTGATGCCAGGATTTAACCCAAATATGAAGCATTCAGTTTGACGTTCATTAGAATCTAAGTAGTGAATGTATTTCACAAGCTCCATAAACCTTTTCTCGTATTCCTCCACTATTTTATTACCTTGAACTAATGTATGAAAGGTTCCGACTTGTTCTTGAAAATATGGAGGTAAATACTTCGCACAGAATCTTTCCTTGAACAATTCCCAAGGAACATTATCTATTGTGAGGTGTAGTTGTTTTTCCAGATTTCCCCACCAAATCAAGGCACTTTCCTTTAATTGAAATACAACAATTTTTGTTTTTGCAGAAGAAGAGTACTCTCTTAATTTAAAACATCTGTTCATTCCTTCTAACCATGCCTCAACATGTTCTCCAGCTCAACCTCCTAAAAATTCTGGGAGTTTAATTTTCTGAAGCTCCCTAGAAATATCTTCCTTTGATCTTTTATACTCAAAATTCTTTGGTTCCGCTGAATTGGTTGCTAAGGGTTGAGGTTCTTCTTTGGTTTGAGCCATTGTTTACCCTTTTAATGTTTCCAATAAGGCTTCTAATGAGTGCATTATCATGGTCAACTCTAGTGCTGGAGCGATTGGTGTTGATGATGGTCTTGATGGAGGCGATGATGATGGTGGTGGCGATGGAGATGGTGATGACGACGGTGTTGGCATTAATGACGAGGATGTTGCCCGATCACGTCGTCGTTGCTGATATGTCCTTACCATCGTAATGTTTTCTGTATACATAATAAGATTTGTAAAAAAATTTAAGGTATACATTCGGAATTAACATATAGTTTTTTGCAATTTCACATTTACAAACGGGTATAGATTTTGCTATTTTTATCTGCTAGGAAGATCTTACTGGTATCGAGGTCAAGGAGGGTGGTCTCACGACCTCCTTGTCCTAATACAGGGAATCCTATCTTAATGCGTAATAATACTTATTTTAATGCATGAGTCTTTATAAACCTTAGTTTTTATTTATTTACTTATTTATTTTTTTATTTTTTTTATTTTAACATTAAACTAAAAGAATATTGAGTATTCGAATATAATCATTTTATTATTAGAGGCCAACTTAGTCTATCTTCTCTTTATAGTAAACAATATACATAATATCACTACTTTACATAATGTTAAAAAATAATAATAACTAAAGTTCTTTATTGATTAATCTAACAGTATTCTTCTTCATTAAAATGAATAATTTTCGTAAATGGAATGTGGCCCGTTAAATTATAATTCATCAAATTCATTAAATTATAATTCTTCATTATTATAAATTGATCAAATATATTATATATTACGATATATAATATATATCGTGTATAGTTTATATGATAACCACATATTTAATATGGTTTGGATTTTGTTCAGCGGGCTTACGCTCCTTAATAAAAATATGTTGCAAACAATAGAAATCCATATAAAGCTTGCTCATATTTGAATGGTTGTTGAATAATCAAAATTGTTATGTAGGTGTATGTGATAGCGTGATAACGAGGGTTGGTCTAAGGTCCATTTTTAGACTCTGGTCTGAAAAGGCGTGGCCACATGGGTTGATGGTAGTTCCCGATGGGTTGTGTGGAGGTGGTTGGGTTCCAACCTGTCCTACTCCATTTTAATACAAAGGTGGGCACATTTTGATATGGTTTGGTGCGAAGTGTAGCATTTTATATAATGATTTTTTTGGAAGATCAGTGGTTCAAACCTCCGGCCGACCCTTCCGCCTTCTACATGGTTATCATATGACATAAATATTGCATATTTTGATATGGTAAGTTTAATGCTGGATATGGTTGGATATATATTGTATGATATATTTACGATATAATATATCATATATGGCTTATAACATTACCACGTTAACATAATTCTTATTCCCAGTGGTTACTTACATATATTTGACACCTAAACCTTAATACAATTATTTCCTTGGCCACGATAATCGAGGTTTGATACGCACATCTACATAATAACACGCTGGCATATTTTATGGAAGTGATTGGCGTCTGGTTGTTTTATGATATTTCCCCGTGGCTCAACACTTAGTTTGTTAACTGGATACTTGACATCGTACCCAGAACATTTATAAATTTTCGGTGGCCTGTATTGCTGTAGAAACATAACGCATCCACCCTCACTACTTTGCCTTATTGCTTGGAAAATGGTGCGAGTAATTGAAGCTAACGTGTGATCTTGCAATCTCGCGGTGCAGTGGAACTCTCTGGCACCCAAGACTGTTATATTCCATAAATTGTGTGAGAAATTTCATTTCGGCTCTGATAATGATGGCAACAGGAAGAGATCTTACTGTTGGACTGTCAAGCAATAATTCTCAAAGGCATTCTCTATCTGGAAATATATGCCATAATTTGCCATTCAAAGATGAATTTTCAGACTGGAAATACTACAAAGGTCTCATGAAATCATTGTAACAAATTGGCTGCGGTCATGTGCTTGATCTTTATTCTCAGGGCCTGGCTCCCCAAAAGGACTTCCTACAGCTAGATTTGGAATTTATCGAATTGCAGTATGAAGCAGCTTGGCGAGCAGGAAAGTGAGATTTATATTGGATTTCTCCTAAATTTAATGATGTCCAATGTGGTGGCCAAAGCAACAGCCTACAAATTACTTTCAATGCAAATTTACATAGGTCTAATGATAACAGATTGACTATCTTCTAGCGACAAAATTGCAATACGATGTGCTTCATATTTCACTTCTGTTTTATATGTTAAGCACTGGTGTGAAGAATATTTTGGATCTCTCACATTAGGTGATCCTGATTTTTTTTCATCATGAGCAGTTAACAGATCATATAGCAGTGCTAACGGCAGCAACCACAAATATTAATGAGCTTGATGGTATCTATGGAGTTCGCTCCCATAAGTTACCTCCGATGTATATAAGAAGGTGATGCTTACACGTTCGGATTGAAGCTAAGGAATCCAAGAAGATAAACTCTACAGTCAAGAAAGTACAAGTTCTGTTCAACTTGTGCACACCAAGCGGGATGGGGATGACAAAAAGGAAGATTGTCACCTAACCATATTGCACCTATGCCAGAAGTTGCTGCCGATGGTTTCAAATCATTGGACAAGGATTTGAATTAGTTCACTGATGAGGAAGGCTGTCAATGAATTAGTTATTCAAATTTTTAGCTAACTTGATTAATGATGCCCTCTTCTTTTAGACAGAGTTCATTTTAAGGACTGTATATTTTCCAAGTGAACTCTTTGTTTTTAGAGGTTTTTACATCAGACACCCATATCTTTAACAAAATTAACAGATCCGAGAGTTTGAACTTGGCTCTGATACCAAATGTAAGGCTTTGAGTCATTTGACCAGAAATGTAAAGCTCTAAAACATAATATGTGTTTTCTTCAAATCTATTTGCAGCTTAAATGACTTAACCAACATTCATATAACTAAATTACTTAGTTTGGTATGGAGTAGCTACCTGTATTCTTGCGGTTGATGATGCCTCAAGCTGCTTCCACTTCTGTTACCAAAAGACTGAAACCACCTAGCTAAACTGAGCATAACCTTGATACTCAGACCAATAAGCTTCTCAATTGAAGCAGACTGTTTCCCCGTGCCTAGAAACCTCAGAACAACAAGGCTCTCCTTCTGTTGGTAACTCCGGTTTATAAATTTCGCCCCTCTTCAGTATGTCTCTTCCTTCGGTTCTTTCTTCTGCTCCCCATGCCCCTCCAAAACTGTTCCCTGCCCCCTATATGCTGTTTCTTGGCGGTGGCCACCCCCTCCACTAGCAACCCACTACTTCTCCTTATGGTGACACCCTTCCCATGTCACGTGATATGTATTTCTTTTTAATGATACGTATTATGGGTTTTGGTTTAATATACTTTTTTGTTTGTTTTTAATATAAAGGTCCTAGGTTCATACTAGGTACCTTATCGTTAATTTATTTTTATCATTTTATTAATTTATTAATATTCTAAGATATATAATTATATAATCATCTTTTAAGATTAGCTTAATTTTTAACATCTATCTCTTTATAATTATTTTTACGTTATACATTTTAAATTTATATCATTGGTATTTGCCCATTAATCATGATGCATTAAGAAATATGGGTGTTTATGGGTGAATATAACTTCTATTTGAAGGAGTGTCATGATATTTAATACTTATAGTTAATTTAGTATATAAATACTAGTGCGGTGCATGCAGTACATGCATATATAGCTATCATATGCATGCATCGTATGCATGCTAATATTCTTGTGTTCTCTATATTATAGATAGGTCGTTACTTGAAACTTCAAACAATGTGTCTTGACCAAGTGAGGGAGAAGAAAAGGATCAAGAGATTGGATTTGACTAGAGACTTTCATGCAAGGATCCTTGATAAAGCCACTAACCAAAAGAAACCTAGGGAGAATGGTTTGCGAGCTAGGGCTTGGCAAAAGTTGAGATTCCATTGTTAAAATAGCTTCAAAATTTGAGGACCTCCCAAGGACACACCAACACAACTCTAGACGAAAATTCACCAAGTTTGGATGGCTACAATCAATTTCGCATGAGGCCCTAGGAATCTAGCTAGAGTTAGGACTTGAAAAAAAGAAAAGGAGGTGAGAAAAATCTTTGTTTTGGTGATAATTTTGGACTAGACCAGTACCTTGCCTATTGGGAGAATGGATTCAATGAGATTCAATGTTTAGATATCCTTGTACCCAATCAAGGAGTTCCCCATCAACTTTGCATAGCCCTAGAGGCAACAACTAGGTTACTGGGAAAGTTTATACTTCTTTGATGCTACAATTGATGACTTATCAAGGCAATCACATAACCATAGGACATTCATTCACTATACTTTGCATGAAACGTATGAAAAACCCTCACAAAGACAAGATTAACAAATTTGCTTTTCATTAGGGCAACTACACTAGCTTCATGAGCGAAAGTTCTTCATGCATTATACAAGTGACAAACATGAAAAATTGATCATGAATTTTTTTTTACAAGTATAGCAAAATATTCCAATCATCAATCTAGACAAAAATTGAAGCTCCAAGATGAAAGACACGCCTTTCCAAACATTGAAGTGCTTCAAGATTCCAATTCGTCCATCAGTAGGTCTAGGGAAATTCTCAAGAAGGGATAATGATCCAAATCCAAGTGATGATCAAACGAAATAATTATCACATCAATATATACCCTCCCTAACATATTCGATTTGCCTAATTAGGCCTAATAACTCTCCAACTAATAAAATAATGTGCAAAAATAACATAACTTGGTGAGAAGCCCATCACAATAGCTCCACAATACAGAAATAAGCCTCCCAAGAGGGAAAAATAATTGATACGATAGGTTGAAGGGCCATCGAAGAGGTCTAGTGGAGTCCAATGTGTGACATGATGAATGAATGAGCTCCAAACATAGTGATAAATGGGGTTGCCCCTTGATATGCAAGCAAATGACTTATGGTGCCCCCAAGTGGCTATGGTGGCACAAAACATCCTCATGGGTCTCCAAAATGGATCGAACAAGCCTGTATCTTGTCTGTAAGGGCTGGAAGAATGATTCAAGATTTCGCATTGTCTCCCATAGTGAGACACATCCTCATATAGACCCTGGATCAACTGCCAAGTGTGTGGTGCAAGAGTGTAGTTGGCTAGGAAAGGTGGTCCAAGAACATCATCATTGTAAAATAGGTGGAACACAAGCAAGCAATGAGTGGAACTGAAGGATCCCATGAAGTGGAAATCTGCTTTTTGCTATAGTGGAGGCCCATGGCTCTCCGCATTTGCCCTACAAATGCGAATATGACCCTACGGAAGGCTTGGACCACGTATTGGGAGACCAAACCCAAGATGAAGACCCACTTGCAATCCTGTATAAGATCCAATGCACCCCTTCACCTTCCAGTACAACCAAACATGAGTGCAATTGAGTAAATGAGCTTACAGATCATGTAAGCAAGTGGACACTTCTGTTGATTTTGGGGTAGCATCTGATGTGCTGTAGCCACGAAAATTGGTGGAGAGGCTAAGGCACATGAGATCTCCAATACCCAGAAAGGGTTGGGCAGATTCTAAATAGTTTGGGAGATATTAAAATAATTAATATTTTTAATGGAGTCCCTAAGTCTAAACTTAGGGAAATTAAAATATTAATGTGAATTAATATAAAACTATGTTAGAATGGTCCAAAAGTCACGGATCAATCCATATCTAATCTTAGTCGTTGATTAGGGACTTAATCTCGACCGTTGATATGTCAACGAGAAAAGTATAAGAAGAGGCTTGAGGGTCACTTGGAGAACACACCAAGAGATCAAGATTTTGACTTTCTGGGGCTGGGTTTGCTGAGAAAGTTGAGATAGTGATCAAAGTTGCAGTTGAGGGGCAGTGAATACAGAAGTAGAGAGGCAGAGATAGCACCGGGAGGATCAGCGCAGTAGCCGGAGAGAGGGACATAGAAGTAACCAAGGGTTCACACAGAGCCAACCAGGGCTCACACAGAGGCAACCAGGAGCTGTGCAGTGCCTCAGAAGGCTAGTGTGGGTGTTGCAGAGGGCTAGAGGACTGACGCAGTGCCTCCAGAGGCTGGCGTAGGCCAAGCCACAGTGACACTAGGCTAAAGAGAGGCTGACGTTGGGGTTTCGTGGGGTAGATTGAAGCTGTGGAGCTGCCGAGTGTTTATCCAGGGTTTCAGCTGGAATATCTGCTTCCGGGTAGAGAAGTGCGATTGCCGAGATTTTTCTCTTTTGGGTGAGCTGGATTTGGCACCGAAATTGCATTATGAAACTGCTTAATGAATCAAACCCTCAGATAGCTGCACCAGTTTTCTCGCATTGGGTTTTTCCACAAACATCAGTCCAAAAACAATGGTGTCACTTGCGTGCTTGTTTCTATTTCCTTTAGTTGATGATCTGTAATGTGTTGAGCATGTACTTGTATTTATTTCCAGTATTTACATGGTAAATAACTTGTTAATTAACAAATCAAGTAGGTAGGAATAAATCAGTGAAGTGCATGAAGGGTTTCTAATGTGTTAGACTTAGAAATACCAACAACTTCTTAGTGGCATTCCCTTCCATAGTGGGCTTTAGAACGTACAAGTGTCTCCAAGTTCAAGAAGAAGGTTAACTAAGGACCCTATTAGGTGGTTTCAACCTCTAAGGGGAATGAAATGTCCATGGTACATTCATTAAGAGGTAGGTGGCATGTGATTTAATAATGGAATGGAGTGAGGCATCAGGGGAAGGCTCCAAGCCACATGCCATAGTACAAGGGTAGCTATAATAAGGGAAACCCACATTTGGGTGTATGAATGTAGGAGGGAGCAATCATGGTACATGAGTTACCTCGACTTTTGTTCTTCCACCCTTCTTCATATACCGTTTGCCTTTTATTGATTTTTTCTTTGATAACTACTTGGGGCTCCAAGGGATGATAGCATGATGTGTGAGATATAGTAGTGGATAGCCCCTTAAGGTGGGGTAGTTCATTGCCCATCAGGGGTTGGGACAATCATAGGTTCCTTACTGATGAAGGGGACCAATATAAGGGGGCCCTAGGAACCATGATGATGGCCATAATTATAGGAGTAGACATCATGTTGGCTTTTGCCCACATGCTAAATTTGTATGTCTTGGTCATCTTTTGCACTTTATGGTACATTTCCTGTTGAGTGGCCAAATTTTGCGTTTTCCTTGCCTTTTTTTAGCTGCATTAACTTTTGGGGCATCATTCCAGGCTCGACCCAAGGTGTGGACAAGGGGTGGGGGAGGCTAACTCCTTGTGGACCCAATGGACAAATGTGGAATTGGATGGGAAATATGGTGAATGGGGTTATAATGAGCAAAGGGGGGTGATGTATATGGTGTTGGGAGTAGGACCACGCCACCAAAATTGAGGTTTCCCATGTAGTGTTATCCCCAAAGCTAATAAAGGAGATTCCACGGGACTAGGATACAAGGTTAACCATCAAATTGGACAGAGGAGACATGTACAAACCAAGCCCACTCTTGCCGCCGAATCCCCCCAATAATTCATGCCCAAAAGTGTCCATGGTAAGTAAACAAAGTTACCCAACTACACAATGAAAAGCCATATCTTCGGGGTTGGAAGGTCCATCTTCGAACATACGATCATAATAGATGGGCGAGGGAGCATATGGCTAGCTCAGGTGGTGGAGATAGTGGCACATTGAGCTATATGGTCGTTGCAAGGGGCTGCTGGATGCCTGTTGAGGACGATCTAGAAGAATTTTTTTCTCCTATGGATACTACCCATAGGTGCTGGGTAACAGGAACAAGACCAAAACCAAGACCGTTCTTTCTTCCAAGTCACCTCATAATCCATGGAAATTGCCCAAAATTCAAACAAGCATAAGCACCTGAATGCAAAATTAATAAAGTTCCTTTTGACCAGAAGCCCACCTTCCAACATGTGATCCTGACAAATGGGCGAGGGGACATTTGACTGATGCAGGTGGTGGAGATATGAATGGCATGTCACATCGACTACAAGGTGGCTCTTAGAGGCTGTTGGTTGTTTCCTAGATGAAATGAATAGGAGAAAAGTTTCTCGTAGGGGTCACCCACTTTTGGTGGGTAACATTTGGCTACAACTGGGACATGAGCTCACTGTAGAGCACATGATCCATGTACGTGAGCCAGGAGGTCATGATAACTTTAGCAATCTCCTGGGATCACAGACCTATAACCTATACATCACAATACAACTGTTTGGGAGCATGTGCACTTGGTGTACTTTAATCGTCCATGTTTTTCATAAAAATAATGATTCATATTGAAAAGTAAATCTAAACTAAGATGCAAGTCTAATCTAAATGCAACTACTCTAGTATGAGAACATTATATGATGATGTTGGCTATGGAAACACAATATGCAATGCACCTACACTAACATGCATGACATGTAAGATCATGTCCCTTCGGGAAAATACTCTTTCAAGAGTTGCCCATTCACAGGGATGGGAATGAGTTCTCCATCAATGGTTTTGAGATGATAGGCGTTTATATCGGCTATATTAGATATCCTATAGGTACCAATACACAAATTGTCTAGCTTCTTATGCATGTCATGATTTTCTCTCCTCTTGTCTCACAAGAGAATGAGTGTTTCAGACTCAAAGGCTCTATTGTTGACATGTTTATCAAATGTATCCTTCACCTCCTCTTGGGTTCGAGCTAGCTGGTCGATGGCTTTCCTGTGAGCCTCATTAGCCTCTATAATTTGGTCAATTCGCTTGTATGGTATCTTGTTAGTTAGGGAATGCCTTTAAGCATTCCAGTACCGATAACTTTAGTTGGATAGGTAATTTTGCCTCGTCTCCATAAACCAACTGAAATGGGATATATCTAGTGGAAGCATTAACAATAGTATTATCACACCATAGAGCGTACTTAATCTTACTTTCTCAATTTCATTTGTTTTCTCCCACTGTTCTCTTGATAATCTCTATGTGGTTCTTATTGCTTGACTCAACTTGACCATTTCCTTGAGGGTAGTCGTTAGGAGAGTGTGCCAATATCATACCATAATTGAAGCACATTGAGGTTAGCGCCATAGAGTCAATTGCCTTGGCATTGTCTGTTACAATCTTAGACGACACACCAAATCTCGTGACGATCAATAGCTCTTTTTTTGGGGATAACTTCTACCCACTCTGTGAAATAGTCAGTTATAGTATCCATTTATGCCCATTGCTTGAATTATCTTTGAATTTTCCAATGAAATCTAGGCTGCATGGTTGAAATGGAGCTTCAACCTTCAACTATGACATTTTTGAGGGGCATGGCAAGGAGTTGCTGCCTTCTTGCAAATAATTGTCATGGTTGGCACCTCTTAAGAAAGTTTATTGTATCAACACAGATAGAAGGCTAGTAATGCCCTGCTCTCAATATTTTATGTGTAGTGATTCTAGCAACATAATGCCCTCCGCAAAAACTTGCATGAAACTCTTTTATTAAGCTTTGAGATTCTTCTTTATTCACGCATCGTAGGATAACCCCATTTGGGCTCACCTAGCCAAGTCCATCTTGAGTTAGGCAATATTTAGCAACCTTGAGCCTAAGAGCCGTCCTCTTGTCATCCACTAATCCTGGGGGAGCAGTCAGATTTCATAAGTAGTATATAATGTCAAAACACCATTCATAATTCTCAAGTTCAATAGCAGTGGCACATACCTACTCACCTTCATGTTCTCCTAAATCCTCACTATTATTTTCAGTTAACATCTCGGCCAACCCTTGCCCCTTGATAATCTTCTTGGGATGGAACTCTAGATCATACTCTTGGATTATTGATACCCATTTTCCCCTTGATCCAAAGAAATCAGTTTGTGATAACACATCTGTCATTGCAGGATATGGGACAAAGGCATATAACTTGTTGTACCCCACATAGGCTCAGAAATAGTTAAGTGACTTGACAACGACATATGCCTGTTTCTCTGTGAGAGTGTACCTTGTCTCCGCATCCCTTAATGGCTTGCTCATAAATGTTATGGGTCACTCATTTTCTTAGAATCCTTTTGCATTTATATTCTTGCAATTGTGTCCTTTGAGGCGAAGCAATAAATGATAAGGTCCTTGAGCAATCAGGGCTAATGAGGGAAAGGGACAAAGCAATCCTATTCTTAATTTCTTCAAAAGATTTATCTTTGCTACTATCCCATACATCGGGCACATCCTTTTTTAGCAAGTCGTTCATTGGTTTTACAATCTCAACAAAATTTGGGACGAATCTTCTTACATAATTGATCTTGCCAAAGAATGACCTCAAAGTTCCTTTGTCCTTTGGGGCAGAGTGTTTTTTGATAGCTTCTATTCTTTTAGGGTTAATACTAAACCTATTCTTAGGAACAAGATGACCTAGCAATTTCCTGTGATCTTCCCCAAATATGCATTTCTTAGGATTGAGCAAAATATTATATTGTCTTCACTTCTCGAATACCTTTCTTAAATGTTTGAAGTGATCATGTCATTCGTTGGAAGCAACAGTCGGAGCATCTTGATATACTTCCATAAACTTCCCTATCCAGTCTCGGAAAGAAAAGTCCATGGCCCTCTGAAAAATAGATCCATCATTTAATAATCCAAAAGGCATCCTAAGAAATTTATAACTTCCCTAAGGAGTGGTAAATGTGGTCTTTAATTGATCTTCTTCCTTGACAACCACTTGATTATACCAAGAGAAATCATCAAGGAATGACATTAACTTAGATCCACTTATGTGTTGTAGTAAATTCTCCATATTTGGCAATGGGTAGTTATCCTTTAGACAAACTTTGTTTAGATCCCTGAAACCTGTGCACATTTTGATATTCCCAATTTTCTTTTGGGTAACAACAAGATTAGAGATCCCTGAGGAATGTCTAATGGGGGCTATTACACTGACGTTTATCATGTTTCAGAGTTCTTCCTTAACAAGAGGGGCGAATTTTGGATTCATTGTTTTTAACTCTTGTCTTATGGCTTAGCTGTTAGTTTTTGATGGATATGGTAGCATTGAATAGGTGTTCTAGTCTCTAAGGTGTCAGAGAGCTTAAGGAGCACGAGATCTCCATAACCCAGAAAAGGTTGGGACAAAAAACACTTAGAAACCTCTCAACTAAATTAATTGATCAATAATTAAAAAGTTCATAAGTCTAACTTAGGAAAATTGATTAATTAATGGGTATTGAATTGAGGAAATCGATTTTGCTCTAAAGGCATCTGTAACAAAGTCTAAGATGATCCGAGCCATCGATTATGATTAGATTTTGGCTGTTGATGCTACAATGAGAGATTATGAGAGCAAGTCGAAGGGGCTTGGAGAAGACACAATTTAGAGTGTGTGAGCAAGGCAGTTCAAATTCCCCAGTTCGCGGTATCCAACAAGGTGCGGTTCGAGCCAAGGGAAAGAGAGTAGCAAGGGTTTGCAGTGTGGAAATTTTTCTATAGATCAGCTAGCTTTGATACCATGTAGAAATTCTGCAAATTCTCTACAAATCTACGTCTAAGACCATGTAGAAAATCTGACTATAGATTAACCAGATAATGCAATGCACCAAAGCAAAATACTATAATCTACTTCTACTATAAATTTGCTTTGTGGAAACTTAAAAATTGAGCAAGATCAAGCTGAACACATATAACCAGAAGAAGAATCAATGCACATGAAACACAGAAAATACTCAGGGGAAAGTCTCAGCTGAAATCCCCACTATTTGTATTATCATACAAGGTGGAAATACATTAGAAATATACAAAGCCTTAGCTCTCACAGCTACCCAGTTCTTAGTACAATCCTCCTGGATGCTCACAGGCAAACTTGGCTTCTCACAAGCCTTCCTCTTTGCCTTCCAAGCTCCTTTTTCCTTGCGTAGTTACCTCTGGGATGATCTCCTTCACCCAGTGTAACATTGCTCTAACACACTGTCAAAACTGCACAATCCTCATGGAACCTTCCCTTGACTGCATGCATTGGTTTCCTTTATAGGAAAACACATGCAACTGATAGTAACCTGTCCTTAACATTTAGCTCAACTGGGTGTTTCTTAGAATAGACATGCATGCATCAACTGACTAATAACTCACAATTAGTTCCTCAAATAGTTTGGAACTAATTTAACTGGACTTAACTCAGTAAATTGAGCTAACTAATTACAACTCAAATATAACTCAATCTTATCTCCTTAATTAAGGGATAATCTCCTTAATTTAAGGGATAACTGTTGCATGACTTCAGAAAGACTTCTAACTTGAACTTCTCCAACTAATTAATCCATAATGAATTAATTAATTAATTCCAAGCAGCTGTTGAGACTAAATTCGAATTTTAATTCACAATTCTAATTCAAGGACAAATTAAAATTGGAATATTCTGTATTTTATTTTTAACATTTCTTGTTGCTATTTTCAACACTCCCTCTCAACAAGAAAGGAATTCAATTCGATCTCGATCCTGAACCTTTGGAATGTTCTGCATGCAACACTTCTCTCTATTGTTGTTGCTCCAACAATCTCCAGAAACAAAAAAAACATCCAACCTGAATCAGAATAATGCCTGTCATCAAAGTCTCTGACTGCTATTGCCTTTGTTGACTGAAAACTCTACGCTTTTGTTGACTCAGCCTTTATGCACTGTTGTCAATCCTTCTTTGCGCTATTCAGTATCTGACTTCTCTAGCCTCTGTCACTTTGATCTCTGACTGCATCAATCCCACTAAAACTTTAACACCTCAAAGGAGGTCCCACTAGACTAGGGCTAAACTTTAACGCCTCAGAGGAGGTCCCACTAGACTAGGGCCAAAGACTAAACCCGCGTGGTAAGGTGAGAGAACAAGTTTATAGTCAAGATCGATGAGAGAATAAGTTTATAGTCAAGATTGGTCAATCACCCAGATCGCCCTTTTATCCATGTTAGAATTCCCAAAATATTAAGTAAAAGCGGTTGATTGCAAGATGGTTGAAGTACCTATCTGACCCATGCAAATGGCAGAGGAATGTGGCATATCATCATAATTGAGCAATGTATAAGGTTGTTGGTTGGCTGTCCAAGATAGGGGAAAAAGTTTCTCCTGTGGGGTTACCCACTTTTGGTGGGTGACAATTCTTTACTTAATTTCACGGTCCAAGATACCTCCAACAGCTAATTTGAGGCTTCAAACGACTAGTTGACTCTTAAAATGGCTAGTTCTCTTGAATTTTCCTCTTTATTAAAATTGATTTAGTGACTTGAGCTCTACATCTCCCTTGCTTTAATGATTTTGACCATTTTAACACTTGGGTTTGATAAAATCTGCCCTAATCTAAACTAGGTATGCATTCAATTTTCCATTTAACATTGTCACATCATCACTGTTTTGTCCATGTCATCATGCCCCTATGCTAGTTCTCTAACGCCTTGAGGACCCAATGGATTCCAAGACTTGAGTTTTGTTCCTCTTCTTTTGTAGACCATCTTTGATGTAAAGCATGCCTCAAACTATCCAACATTGATCTTTTTCCTCCACCTAGAAACTTGTAGTACTTGTTCAACCACGTTTGTCCAGTTGTAACTTGCCATTGCTTTTGATTGGAAAGATTTTACTTGGCATGTCATCCTCTGTTATGAAACCAGCTCAAGAAAAGATAGAAAAGATAGATCAACGCCTTAGAATTCAGCCTCTTCGAGTGGGCAACCTCCTTTACATTACATAAATGAACAATTCTTGGATGATACAAATGAAAAGACCTTCTTTTTATATATAGGAGTCTAAGCGGTTATAACATAATCAAAGCTGACATAACAATAATAATGTAAGGATACAATAATAACAATAGTGGGCTTCTATGAGGCACAATAGTAACAATATGGGCACTACATGGGTACATCAATATAATAAGTGGGTTGTACTAATAACAATAAGGGGTTACACTAGTAGTATAGGGCCCTAACATGCCCTCTCCTTCAAAAAGCATTGTCCTCAATGCTTGAGTAGTTCTTGATGCTTCTGTATAAAATTCTTGTCCTCCCATGTGGAATATTCAGCTGGTAAGTTCTTCCACCTGATGAGATACTCTAAAATTTATTGATTTCGTAGTTGTCGGGTTCTTGTTTCTGTGACTGC
>APFE030072405.1:123890-201948 GCA_000404065.3 Pinus taeda
TGGGGCACAATAGTAACAATATGGGCACTACATGGGTACATCAATATAATAAGTGGGTTGTACTAATAACAATAAGGGGTTACATTAGTAGTATAGGGGCCTAACATCCTCTCATCAAGCTGAACACATGAGACCAAATTGATTTTTTGACATTCTGGGAGCACTTGCATTGTGAAATGTGAATTGCCTTGGGAAACATGAAAGTTGTCAATGTGACACTGCCATGTATGAGAACTATCTAAGGGATACTGCACCAATGGCAAGGCCACATTTATACACTATAAGTGTAGACACATGACCATGCAGTAAGAGAGGTGCACCTTAATGTGAGCTGGACTGGCACATACACTGGTGATCACCCCTACAAGAAGCAGGTTCCTCTAGAACCATGAGTCCTCGTATAAGGGCATCCAAGGTCCCCCAAGGCCCTATATTGGGTGTCTAGGATAAAAGGAACTAGAGATGAGCCCAAAGGGTTCTGCCATTGTTCAACCAAACACAGGTTCTAGGACACCTAATGCAGGACCTCACATGTTTGTTACAAGGCTTTTGACTTGTGACCTTGGGCTTATAATGGTGGTGAAATATGCTGCAAAATTCTTTATGTACCCCTGCTGACATGAGGGGTAACAATACCTTCTCTATTTTTTATAGGCTGCATGAGAGGGGAAGAGAAGAGGGATAATAAATGCGCATTGCTGCTGAAATTTGATCTAGAATTGTAACCTCCCAACAAGAGGAAGGTCAAAATTACTCCAAGCATGGGTTTTTTGAAACTTCTCAATTATCCTGTTCCACTGATCAATAATAGAGCTGCACACCAGAGGGAATGTCCAAATAAATTATGATTTCACCAGGTTTTATCCTCTAAATTATATTTACTCCAGCACTATTATATACTGGTAATAAAATTTTAGAAGCTAATTTCTTTAAAATTTTGTATCAGCATGAGCATTTGTAGAAGCATCCACCAACCACAAGGAAAATTTGTCCTTAAATATGAGAAAAGAAACAGTCTAAGAAGGATGCCCAAGAGATTAAAGGAACCACAGTAGACCGTTAGAATGAAACCCAAGAGCTTTTTTCTTAAAACAAATGCATATATAGTGTTTTTAATATATATCAGAGGTGGATTCTGAGGAGGAGTCTAATGAATTGCTATTGCGAATCACAGGGGATGATAATGGGAATTCCCATCCTTCCATGATTGTGCATATTTTGTAACACTTTTCAGCTTTGAGATGATGGTGTCATGTATTTACAAATATATTTATAGTTGTTTTCAACCTCATAGTATCCCTAATTTAGTGAATAAATTTTGTTTGTAAAGAATCAGATGTTTGAATTCCTAGATATGATTTGTTTGGTTTCTGTGATATCTTATGATCTATTAGTATTCATGTAGTTTTCTATTTGACTGATGATAGTTTGCCAATTAGGTCCAGTACTTTGTCTATTCTTCTGCTTTATTTATGGCTTCTATTATTATATGACATTAAACGGATGATCTCTTTTGACTTTGGTTATGTTTCAATCTTATTGATTCTTTTTATGTGACATGAAATAGGCTGCAACGAAGTGTCTGAATAGGGTCCTTAATACTTTGCGCAATGTAAAAAAGGATCGTTGATGAATAATGCAGCTGTGTCTAAACTAGAATTTGTAAGGAGCAATTGTAATTCATTGCTTCTATGCAGCAGTTGGTAAAACATAACTGCAATCAAATCTCTCGCCTGGATATAGAAGGGAGAAAACGGGAATAAAGTCTTATGCCGTCTTGTAGCTTCATCTCTCATCATAGTGAATCTCATGGAAAAGAATCATAGGAACAAATTTCTTTTGATTACTCATTGCAATTCTGTCCATTTAAGTGTGATAAATATTCACAATTTTTTTGTCATTGATCTGGCAGGAAAGCCTGTGTTGCTGGCCCAAGCACAATATTAAAATGAAGGAGCGTGATAATCAGAGGCATAATAATCAGCGTGTAATTCTGAGATTATCAAATAAACTGAAAAGTATTCATTGTGGTCAAGAATATGGAGCAAGTAAAGTGAAGGAGCATCTAGAAACTGTCCGATTATGTCAGCTCAGTACAAGTACTAAAATAATGTATGTTCTGTTTATTTAAGGGGAAGGATGTACACTAATAATGTTAATCATTACTGATATTGAATTATTCAATTTATTTTGCAGTTATGAGAAACTGGAAAAAGGTAGCATAGAGTCCATGAAAATTCCAATGTCGGATCTTTCTCCATGGGCAGCTCATTTTCTGCTGTGTAAGGTAAAGGCTGAAGACATGTCTGAGATGTAAATAGTTGACGCTGTTGCTAGATGCAGAAAATTCACTTCAAGCATAGAGAAGATAATTTCATTTTGGACGGAGAATGTTCTTCACCGGTGCATAATATCTTCTAGATTTGTCACTTTGTCCTTTTTGTTGCGTCTTATATGGTTCAACAAAGATCTTTTGATATGATTTTTAATTGTGTCTTCCAGGAAAGGCTGAAGGAAAACAAATTGACAGTGCAGTCCGTCATACTTGCTCTGAACAAGGAATACAAATCTTTGAGAAAGAAGTGTTCGAGTTTGAATCTTCCGGAATTGTTTATTGATTGCAGGTCAATAGCTGCAACCCTTTATATATATCCCTTACAAGAACATGTCAAATGAAGTATGAGCATGAAAATGATGAGTTTCAAGTAACTATTTGGATGTAGAAGCACATACAAGTTAGAAGATAAAACTTATACATGGTTAAAGATTCTAATCAATAGAATGGCAAATTACCTACAGAAACCAGTATCATCATCCATAAAAATAGATTGACAGACATGCCCATGCTAACAGTTAAGCATTAGTTCTTTCTCAAGTGTGGATGCCAAATGTGAAATAAGTTTCTCCTCTAGGAAATGTACATTTGCAAATTCAATAATCTATTTCTCAACTTTTTAAGCCTTTTTACTATATGAGCATATGTTAGCTTATTCCATTTTCGGCTTTGCAGGAACCCATGCCATTTATGTGTTCCAGACAAGGCACATAATGATACATTATGCTTAGTTTTGTTGACGGAGATTTCTTCAGACACTCATTTGGAGGATGTTATAGAATACTCAGAGGCAGTGACAAGTTCATTGGATGTGATCCGTGATTTTCTGATACCAAAGCTTCTGGATGTTGTTGTTAAAGGTTATGTTTGCTTTCTTATTATTTTCTTTCCCCAACTGAAGAAATGCATTTATAGAGATGAAAAAAGGGGGCAAAAAAAATCATATTGAGAATGATAAAAAGTCGTGGTTTGCCAGCATATGAATCTAGGGAGGTAATCAGCAGTTAAATTCTATGGTAGGCTGATAATATAGGCAATGAAGTAAAATAAATAGATGAAACTCAAGTCCTTTAAAATGGTTCTGATGGACAAGTTCATTTTTCTGCGTAGATCAGATAGCTAAAAGGGTACCATTTTGTTTTCTAAGATAGGTTTTAGAAGTATGTATCATGAAGTTCAACTTGATCTCACCAAATGTCTTAGATGGATAAAGAAGGGATGTCATCAGAAACAATGGCCAGTGCTTAACTTCTAATGTGCTTTTACTACAAGTGGTGTAAGTCTTATGATTTTACTACAGGTAGTATAAGTCATAGAGTCTTGTCTTTGCAGTCTTATGTATGGGGTGCGTTAGGAGTTTTAATCATTATGCGTCCCATAAATCAGATTATGTAGCAGAGATATTGGCAACTTTAGTGATTTCAAAATAGTGAATTTTGTTGAGATCACAAGAGAATGAGGGGATCAAATGAAACCAAACTGCCACCTCAAAAGCCTGCAGAAGTAAAGGAAAGCAGCGCTAAACATGTGTGCTAGAGCTGTCCAAAATATACACTAGAGAGTGGACAACGGAGTGATAAAACCCATAGGTTTTATCAGAAGTATAAAAGAATGATGTCAAACAGCTTAATCACTTATATAAAAAAGTGATAATTGTAGGATAAAGAATGATGACAAGAACATATGATCACAAAAAGATGGTATTACAAATGAGGCGTGAATTGTGTATTTATAGTTTATACACATGTCAATTAGAGCATGTTGATGTTTGTACTATGTAGCTCAGGTAGGTATTTTTGCATAGGCTTTAGTGTCTTGGCTTGCAAAAGTCATCCAAATTCTGTTTAGGATACTTGCTCAATTCTTAAGTTTCTTTTGTAATTTTGCCTAAGTCTAATTTAGGAAAAACACATAATTAATTATGTTTGTTATTGAGTTAAAGAAACTAAGGAAAAGTAAATTATTTACTTTAGTGAAAATGTTTTTATCTTAGCCATTGATCTAAAGTGGGTTAGGATTTAATTCTATCCATCCATCACATTTGAGCTTTTAGGGTTAGGGATTTTTCTCAATGATAAGTTATAAAAGCAAGGATACAACAGTGACTGAGCACAAGACTTGAGAGGAGCTCTCAATGATTGGGTAAAGAGGTAGCTTCATCAAAGTTTGCCAAGTCTGTGGAGGGTGCAAGGGTGCAGCAAGGGAGATCCAGATCAGCGAAGCAGATCAAATGACTGATCTAGGGCTTGATCAATAGGATCAAATCTAGGGTATGTTGTATTTGTAAATTCCTTAGAGGGCCATTTTCCTAGGAAGGGAGCCCGAGTAGATTCAGATATTATTTTAATGAATACTATTGATTGGGTAGAAATTTGTGTGTGTCTATATGAGATATTGGTTAATGTTTTCATTGCTTTCAATGTATATTGTTTATGTGGGGATCCCAATAAAAAATTGATTCAGTATATTGGTAGATAAATCAACTAGGAATTAATGGCTAGGTTGTTGGGTTAAAGGAAATTCAACAAAGTGCCCTCTTAAGAGGGGTTAATGGGCCCACATAGGCATGGTGCACTTGCCAAGAGGGTTATTGAGCCTACATATCAACATTGATAAGATTGACCTTAACCATAACCTAGTATTAGAATAAATGATGCTCTAGCCATAATTAATGCCTAAAAAAATGCATTAATGATTGAGATAGTTGTGGAAATGTGAAAATTACACAAATTTGAGGCCACAAATAGAAATGCTGGTTACAAATGTAAACAAGTTTATAGGTACCCGACACAACATAAGGTCAGCCAAGATCAAAACCTAGCCATGGACAAAATACAAATGAGAGTATGTTTATGGATACCTATCTCTAATACAACTGAGTGGGTTTACGAATACCCATTGCAGATAGGTTATTTTCAAGATACAACAGTGAGTGGGTTTTTGCATTCTCAATTCAAGATAAGGTTGACCGTATTCACAACACTACCCCTCAATTTGAACATAAGGATTTTAAGAGAACACACTACATGAAAACTTCCCCCATTAATGTGGAACATGGGCCATATTAGAATAATGCTATTTTAGTGTTTAATGCTCATCTGTGATTGTAATTAGCAGTTTCTTCTTAGAAACTTTCTGTTTCTATATTCTTAGTAGAAACTTGCTGTTTCTACTTTCTTACGAACTTGAAATCGTACCTTTTTGTTGACTCTCTCAGAGAGAGATTTCCTTGGAATCTCTTCTTCCCGGCAAGGAGTGCGCAATCCCTTCAAGGGGATTCAAATCGCTGCCAAGTGTAGCTTTTGGCCTCTCTGCTCAGCATTGGATCTGCTCTCCCTGTTTCAAAATCAACCCTCTGATACCATGTGAAAATTCCTAGTCTCAAGGAACCCTTACTGCAGTAAATCTGAATCTACTTCACCTACTTGATTTTAATATACATTATCAAGTTATTCTTTGAATACTGAAGCAAATTACTTATGTTGTTCCAGCAGTTCCCCGATAGTTCTGATTTTCTGCGTGAGGGCAACTACTGCTTTTGTGCTGGCCTTTTTGGCTCTGCGTGATGCCTGTGTGGGCCCAGCTTGGCCCAATGTCAGTCCTTCTAGCTGTTGCGCTTCCTCTACTAGCTTCTCTCCGCCTCTCTTTCAGTACTCCCGAACTATCCGTGCCCCTTTGTTGCAAAATAATCACTCAGTTCAAATTCTCAACTTCCTAGCCCCAGAAATCAAGCCCTAGATCAATTTGTTCTCTCCGTGTGTGTTTCTAAATGAACCCCAAGCCTCCTTCTTATACTTTTTTCGTTGAGACTTCAACCACCGAGATTAAGTCTCAAATCAACACCTAAGATTAAAACTTAACTTGATACACCTTCGTGATCATTCTCACCCATATTTTGATTAATACCTGTTAATATTTTAATTTTCCTAAGTTTAGACTTAGGAACCCCATTAAAAATATTAATTATTTTAATAAAATACAATCTGGGTGGAATTTCACCAAACGGTTTCTGGGTTTTTTAGAACTCATGTACCTTAGCCTCTCCACCAATTTTCATGGCTAGAGCACATCCGATGCTACCAAAAACTAATAGTAAGTTTTGCACGTCGATCCTATTGGTTGCCTTCTTGCTTTTGTTGTTGATCTTGCTTTTCCTTACTGGCATTTCTCTTCTTTTCAGTTTACTTGATGGCGTTTTTGTTCATTCTTGCCTCTACAAGCTTTAATTTGTTGTCGCAGGCTATGAATATGCATATTCCTTAACTCTTCACATTCTGACCATGATTGCGACAACACCCATAGAAACTTGTAGATCTTTCCTCTTCGTATTTTTATCATTCAATCTTGCGGTTGGACTTGTCCTTTAGCCATTCTACGACAAAGCACACTTTTGGAAGCTAAAGCCCCTACTAACTCAGAAAATTGTGCCCAGAAAGGACAAGTTTTCCTCAAGAGTGCACTCCTTTGTCACGAAGAACTGCACCCTCCTTGAGTGCATGAGCGCACCTCAAAGGCTTCATTGTGTTAGGTCCTTATATTGCTAGTGTAGCCCCTTATTGTTATTAGTGCAACCCCATTATTCTATTATTGTGCCCATGTATTCCCCATATTGTTATTATTGTGTCCCACTATTGTTATTGTTGTGCCCTTACATTATTATTGTTATGTTGGCTTTGATTATATTGTGACCCCTTAGACTCCTATATATAGAAGGGAGGTCTTGTCATTTGTATTATCAAAGAATTGTTCATTTGTGTAATGTAAAAGAGGTTGTCCCCTTGAAAAGGCTTCTTTTGAAGTCGTTGATCTATCTCTTTTTCTATTTTGTGAGCTGGTTTCATAAAATTTGGTATCAGAGCTTTGGATTCTAGGGCTTCGCTACTTCAAACAGGTCATTGTGGAATTTTTGCTATAATGTTTTTTCTATGAAATTAAAACCCATTTTAGCCGAAATCTTGCTGAACCTCGTGTCCGAATTTCAGATCTTGTCTTGCTATATTTTTCGGAGATATGAGCTGAGTAAGTTAGGGTTTTTGCAGGCTCCATAATTTCATCTCAAATAGGTCATCCTGACATTTTCGCTATAACTTTTTTTCTACTAAACTTTAGAAGCTTAAATTAAAACCCATTTGAGACGAAATCATACTGAACCTTGTGTGCAAATTTCAGATCTTGGTTTACTATATTTTCGGAAATAGGATCAAAGGAAGTTAGGGTTTTTGGCAGGCTTCCGAATTCCATCTCAAACAGGTGACCTTGGGAAAATCATCATAACTTTCTCTCTGAGCTTCAGATTCATCTTTCATAAAAATAGACAAAAAGAGGACAGATTGTAGTTTGTTGGGTATCGTTTTTAGGGCCGAAGGTCGAAACAATGACACATGGCACATTGTACAAGTTCGCTCCACCGAACTAATCTATAATCAGGTTATTGTGGGAGATTGGACATAACTCTTACTTGGAGAATCCAATCTCAATCAGACTTTGGGGTTGGAAAGAGGACGCAAAGGGCTACCACAGGTCGAAATTTCAGAACTTGGAGATCCGAAATTACAACATTATAGTTGTTTAAATATCGAGCTCCTAAAAGAAAGAAAAAGAATGACTCGAATCAAGAAAATAGAAACACCTAGTAAGCAAAATTGGATGGATGATTTGAAGAATTCCATCAAAGCTAAGATAAATAGTTTCATATATGCCACAGAAGCTAATATTGATGGTATGGAAGCATATTTGAAGAAAGACATGGAAGGTTTGAAGGAAGGTGGGATAAAGTGTTACAAGAAAAGCCTCCTAATGGCGAAAAGGTAGTAGAGGAAACTCATGATGAGAACAAAAGAAAAGTCAAAAATGATTTCATAGAATCTAATGTTGGATTGAAAACCCAACATATTCCAAAGATAGATATGAGGAAGTTTGATGGCAAGGATCTTGTAACATGGATACTATAGATGGATAAATATTTTGATCTCCATAATGTGCAAAACACACAAAAGGTATATATTGCAACTTTATATTTCATAGTATCGATCGCTTTGCTCTCGTAAACAAATGGTCACTTGGTCCATTTTTATGGAGGAAATGATAACATATTATGAGAATACAAAGAGCAACACCTTCTTTAGCCAATTGATATATCTCAAACAAAAGGGTTTAATGGCAGAGCAAATTGAGGACTACAAAAATTGAATATAAGGGTAAATGATATTCCAGAGAAGCATAGGATTGAAGTCTTTATAGGGACTTTAAAGGATAACATCCAACCTGAGGTTTGCCTTTGGGAACCTAATTCATTGGAGAAGGCATACATGTTGGCAAGAAAAATTGAAAGCAAAACTATGGAAACAAGGAAGCCTAACACTCATAACTATAAAGATGGAAGTGTTGTTGCTCCTAGCGTTCCACAACCTACAAGGTTGACACCACAACAATTGGAAGGAAAAAGAGCAAAAGGGTTTTGTTACAGTTGTGATAGAAAATACACTAAAGGTCATAAGCGTGCTGAGAAGAAATTATTTTACATCGATTGTGAAGAGGAGCAAGAAATGTCAAAAGAAAATGATATACACTAGGAAGCAACCCCAGAGAAAGAAGAAATGAATCTGACCATATCTTGTAATGCATTGGCACTTTATGGATATCATCCACCATCCATCACATCATCTTTAAGAGAAAATTCTAAGGTTCAAGCAGCGGAAGATCACATCGAGCATCAACAACAAGTTCTCCAACTCTTAAAGGATAACCTCACTTTGGTGGAGAATCGAATGAAACAACATGCAAATCAACATCGTAGTGAAAGAAGTTTTGATGTAGGTGATTGGGTATTTTTACGGCTACAACCATACAAACAAATGTCCCTCAAGCAAGCTAAGAAGGATAATAAATTATCACCAAAGTACTATGTTCCTTACAAGGTGCTGCAAAAGATTGGTACTATGGCATACACATTGGAGCTTTCCCAAGTGCCCCCAGTTTTCCATGTTTCATGTTTAAAGAAGGTTATAGGTGGCAAGCTTTCAAACAATATTGTCGGAACTTGACGAGGAAGAAAAAATCATATTGGAACCTGAAACAGTCATGTAAATAATAACCTGATAACTACGAAATCGATCAATTTTAGAGTATCTCATGATCAAGTGAAAGAACTTACTGGCTGAAGATTCCACATGGGAGGACAAGAATTTTATACAAAAGCATCTAGAACTACTCAAACATTGAGTACAACACTTTTTGAAGAAGAGGGGCATGTTAGGTACTTATACTACTAGTGTAGCCCCTTATTGTTATTAGTGCAACCCCCTTATTGTTATTGTGTCCCATAGAAGCCCACTATTGTTATTGTTGTGTCCTTACATTATTGTTGTTATGTCGGCTCTGATTATATTGTGACCCCTTAGACTCCTATATATAGAAGGGAGGTCTTGTCATTTGTATCATCAAAGAATTGTTCTTGTGTAATGTAAAGGAGGTTTCCCCCTTGAAGAGGCTGATTTTGAATTCGTTGATTTATCTCGTCTTCTATTTTGTGAGTTGGTTTCATAACAGATTGTTTTCCCTTCGTCCCTTCAACATGCCCCAATGCACCTTTCTTGTCCTCTTGAGCGCATGAGCGCACCTTGAAGGCTTGAATGAACTTCCTTCGTGCTTTGTCAGTGCGCCCTGCGCCTTTGGTGTTTTCTCTCTTTTGCTTGAGTGCATTGTGTGAATTTTTCATCTATTGCAGCAACTGGAAATTATTCTTCTAACTATAATTTTAATTGAGCAGTTTATTTAATATGAGAAATAACGAATAAAATCACAACTGCAATTTTCACCATAGAAATACTGCAGAAAGTAAAATGTTGGAAACTGAGAAATCCTAGCACTCACACAAAAATTTTGACACTGTTATTTTTGGGCAATTATCGTTGGAAAAATCGAATGTGGGAAAACCAGTGTAGCAAATGAGGGTTTTATTATTATTATTATGCAACAAAATTTTTGAGTACAATCTATGAATGCAGATACATGAGGCAACACAAACGACTCCTCAAGCAAAGAGTGTAGCTCCCAAGAAAAGGATCAAGCATGATTCGATAGGAAAAAACAATAGGAAATGATAAGTTGATCCTTTCAATACAACAAGAGCTATTGAAGTTGAGCCGGAAAGGAGAGAAATAGAAGAAGAAGAGAAGAGGAAGCAAGATGAGTTGCTTAGAAAGCAACAGGAAGAAGAAGAGGAAATAAGGAGAATAGAAGAAGAGCAACAAAGGCAATCCTAGGAGGAAGAACAATTGACTCAGGAGATAGAGGAAGAGTTGGAGGAAGATGATACCATCTAACCCATAGATGATGAATCAATTTCTTTAGAAGAACCTCCTCTCACAGGTGGTCATCTCCCATTTGATGAAATGGGAACCATACCTCCACCTAAAGACATAGTCATGGATGTGTGCAATGTCATGTTTGATCAGCTCAATAAGAGGATCGCGCAACAGAGGTGAAGATACTTCCCAAATAATCCTCAGAATCCAGTGTTAGTATCCACAGAAAAGGTGATCATTGCCAATACCAGAAGGAATCCTAGGGCAATCATGGCAAAAATGTTGCTTTTGCTACAACAACGCAAGACAACTCTGAATATTTTTTGAATGGGAATGCACAATTAAGGAGAGAGTTAGCCGCAATAAAGCAATAGGCGGAACACCTTGCTATAGAAAATCAATGCTTATCCTTACACAACTTCAATACAACATAATGGTAGTCAGTCATGCAGGAGGAACTGGGGCCATTGGAGGATACCATGGCACGGTTATATGATGAAATGATACTTCTACAACAATTAGTGGCTCCCCTCGTTGGCATTCAGAAGAAAGCACAGGAAGTCTTGAAGCTCCTGAAAGTGCCAAGCAAAGCAGTTGATCAACTTCAAGAACGGACTGCCAAATATCCGAATGTTTCGCAATAGCTAGTTAGAAAGGACATGATTGTTACTGAAATGGACCAAGTATAGTTGCGACTCCACCATCCAAATTATAACCATCTTGCAGAACAAACGACTAATACTATTGTTACTTATAATTGACTGCACAATGGTTTCAAGTCTCTAGCACCGAAACATGTGATGCCTTGAGTAGGATCACGTGAAGAAATAAGAGGCAAGGAAATAATCTTTCACGAAATAAGTCAATACATGGAATAGATCAAGCTAGCACCCGAACAAGAAGGCTTGGAGATCACCAAAGACATTATTCTACAATATGCCATTGAACCAGTCAAAACCCACATGAAATTGTCATGGCTATGGAATAATGTACAATCAAGATCCAAGACTATATTGACAGAAGCACTCGAGGTGAAGATGCGATATGCAACGAACTTGCTGGTTTGGGTCAAAGTCATCTCTGTGAAATTTTCATCTTTTGCAACAACTGAAAATTATTCTTCTAACTGAAAATTTAAATATGTAGTTTACTTGCTACGATAAACAATGAATAAAATCACAACTGCAATTTTCACCATAAAAATACTATGGAAAATAAAATACTGAAAACTTAGAAATTCTAACACACATAGAAGAATTTTGACACAATTATTTTTGGACAATTGTCCCCGGAAAAACTCAATACGCAAAAACTGGTGCAACAAATGATGGGAAAACCTCGATTGTGCCATGCACATACCAAAGAGCGTGCCCAATGTACCTCTACCAAGAACTGACTAAGGGTATTGGCTGCGAAGCAAATATCTAGCTTAGTATTGACTAGATACATGAGAGATCCAATAAGCTATCTATGCAAGGTGGGGTCAACATCCTTGTCATCTGATGCATCTATCTTCTTCCAGTGAGTGATCATGGGCGTAGACATGGGTCTACAATCCTGCATTCTGAACCTCTTCACAATATTTGTAGCGTATCTTCCTTGCCCAAGGAAAATCTCCCCATCCCTCTGCCACACCTCTAGTCCTAGGAAATAGTGCATCGACCCCAAATCCTTCATGTCGAACTTTGCTGCCAGGTTTCTCTTGCAGTCCTCTACGAGCCTTGATCATCCAGTCAAAAAGAGATCATCCACATACAAAACTAGGATGAGTGGCTCACTCTCTACCATCAAATAGTAAAGGTTGGGATCTACATCACTCTTAACAAATCCCATTTGCCGCAAGTAGTGGTCACTTCTGCCATACCATGCCCTAGGAGCCTGCTTGAGTCCGTATAGATCTTTCTTTAGTCTGTACACATGAGTGCACCTCTCATGAGTCTTGACGCCCTCTAGCTATTGTTTATACACTTCTTCCTCTATCACCCCGTTCAAGAAGGTTGTCTTGATGCCATCTGGTGAATCTTCCATCCCATCTGAGCTTCCAGGGATATAACTGACCGGATAGAAGTGTATCTGGCCACTGGGGTGAAGGTATCCTCATAATCTATATCTTATTTTTGTGCATACCCCTTTTCCATGGACCTAGCCTTGTATTTTTCCACACTATCTTCTGCAACGTATTTGATCTTGTAGATCCATCTAGAACGTACCACTGATCTGTCTTTCGGCCTTGGCACTACCTCCCAGACATCATTCGTCATGATAGAACTATACTCTTCTACCACGACATCTACCCATGCTTGATGTTGTGCGGCCTCCTGAACGCTGGAAGGTTTTGTAATCTAAGCCACTAATGCATGGTACCTATCAGGTTGTGTGCATTGTCTTTTGTTCGTTCTAGTTCCAATAAACTCCTATACATCTCTAAATGTCTGACAAACCTCTCTGCTGGCTCGACTACTTGTCATGGGAAGTTTATCCAACTCCTCCTCATCCCGTCTCTGATGCTCCATCTGTTGAGAACTCACCATATTTCCTGCACTTGAGGAAATACTGGTATTGGTCACACTCACAGTACTCGATCCTTGTGACTTTCCTCTTGCATATCCCACTGGTTGCCCCTGCTGTTGGACCAAAGGCGCTTCTGCTAACTGATTCTGATCATCTGCAGGCATCTCACGAGATCTCCTGAAACCTCGATCTTCCATGAACTTTATGTCTCGCCTTACTACAATCTTCCTATTGCTAGGAATGTAGATCCTCTATGCCTTTTGAGGTTTCGCTATACCCAACAAAAAACTCCCTCTACAGTCTGATCTTGTTTTGTACGTTTTTCATCTGGTACGTAGCAATAAGAAATGCTGCCAAAAATTATGAATTGACTAACTTCTAGGTTCTTCCTTGTGAAGACTACTTCTGGCGTTTTTTTCCCCAATGCTCTACGAGGAGTACTATTCTGGATATATATTGTCGTGTTACATGCCTCTGCCCATAGAAATTTGGGTAAATCCTGGTCATATAGCATAGTCTTTGCAGTTCCAACAATGGTTCTGTTTTTCGTCTCCGCTACACCATTTTGCTATGGATTGTATAGAGCTATCCATTCTCTCTTGATGCCTTCCTTCGCACAGAAATCTATGAAGTATTTATCAATATATTGACCACCATTATCTGAGCAAAGCGCCTTGATCTTCTTCCCTATCGCTTTCTCCATGAGAGCTTTAAACTCTCTGAAACGATTGAAGACCTCATTTTCGTCTTCAAGAAGTAGATCCAGGTTTTCCTGGAATGGTCATCAATGAAGGTGAGGAAATATTCGGCACCGTTGAGAGCTCTAATGGACATCAGGCCACAAATGTCTGAATGTATGAGTCCTAACACGCTATCAGCTCTGTTGTCACTTCTTGAAAATGTTGCCTTAGCATACTTCCCAAGTATGCATCCACTGCACACATCATCGTGTTTTGTGCCAAGTTCCAGAACTCCTGTTATTGTTTCTCTGAGCATCTTGAATGCTCCATGGTGTAGATATCCCATTCTCCTATGCCATAACTCATTCAACTCCTTCCCACTGCTACTGTCACTGCCTATTAGCATCATTGGAGAATCAATCTGTAGCCGGTACAATTTGTTAATTTGAACTCCAACCTGTCTTACCTTTTTCCAGTTTGGGTGTTTAACATAAACTTTCTTCCTTACAAAGAATATCATACCCCTTATCCTATAACTGGGGTACTGAATTAGGTTCATACCTTATCCATGCATGCAAATATGTCTATAGTGCTGGTGCTTGCTCCTGATTGCCTCTGAAAATATATGGTACCCCTCCCTAATGCAGTACATTTCTTCGTCTTTCCCATAGTAATCTGGAAGTCCATCTACTCCTTGTAGCTAGAAAAATATTCTCCAACCCCTATCATGTGAGCTGATGCTCCACTGCCTGTATACCAGACACCTTGTGAAGCTGATCCTGATAAGCAAGCAAATTCATCCTCCAATCTTGTAATGACCCATTTCGGTTCTTAGGCAAAAGGGTATTAGCATGTATACGATGTATGCATACATCACATGTCTTGTACTAGTATACTTATTAAATAATTATTCAAATACCTAAATTAATTAAGAAGGGAAGTATTACCCAAAAATTCGACACTCCCAAAAGATACATATTAAATATTTCATGATTATAAAGTTATTAAACAAAATGAACACTTTTTATCCCCTTAATGTAAATATGTATAGTTAATTATTTTTAAATATTACTTTTATATATCACAAGCATTTGACAACTATTCATTTATTCTAAAAAAAAATAAATTTATGTGTTAAATGTTATAATTCTAATAAAATAAATTAAAAGTTAGAACTCATCATCCACTTTTTATTAGCATACAATACCTTGAGGCAACACGTAACATTTGACTAATGAATAAAAATTGGATAAGGGCAGTGGAAGAAGGCGATGATCGCCTGAGAATGAGTATTTATCCAAGCACACAAAGATAGAAGGGGGGGAAGAACAAAGAAGGAAATTGGGAACTAAAGATTGAATTGCTGAGCTGAGAGATTGGAATTGAAAATTGTAGGTCTGAGCAATTGTTCTTGAAACATTTTGGGCACGAGGGCCAGAGTGTTGAAGAAAGTGTAACTAGGTTCGGTCTTCATAAATGTACTTTTGATATTTGTATTTATTCAAGAAAATAAATATTATTTTTGTTATATTTATCAATGAGTTTCTTGCTCATTGAAATAGGTCTAGCACATGATAAAGTGCTATAGGTCAGTTAAGGAGTTAAATTTTTTTTTTTGGAAAACCCTTAAGGGTATGTTACACCATGTACATATTTGTATAAGAGTCAAAGAATATCCCCCCAAGCAAAGACAAGTCCTCTCCATGCAACGACATGATCAAAGGAGCAAAAATGATGAAGGAAACTCAAGTCGGCCTAAAGTCATCATGGCGGCCTCAAGTCGGCCTTAAGGAGGGACAATCTTCTATATATAGAGGTTGTCCACTCCCTAAAACGACAAGCAATCCACCTCTGAAATCAACGAGCAAGGAAGACCGAGAAAAGGGTGAAAGAGGACAAGTTTAAGGAGTGTCTAGTGCAGCAAAGAAGCAGAAGTCATCACCCAAGGTTGGAGGATTGTTTGTAGGGTAAAACACAGTCATACGTGCGAGAAAAGGAGGCATCTTTGTGGTCATAACAACAACAACATAATACTGTCATACTTCTCATTGTTTGGGCTTGAAACTTAGGCCTATAAGGCCTCTCACTAGAGCGAAGAAGAGACTCTATCAATCAAAGAAGAAAGGAACCCAATACTCAAGGAAACCTCCCACACGTGCGAGAATTTAGGGCTGTAGGACAGTCATATCAAGTCTGCAACTATACCTTGAAGAAGGAGCTCGGTTGGTCAAGAGGAAGGAAGGGATCATCACAAGTAAAGGGTCTCACTAAAGATCAAGGATAAGTGTCTCTTCTAGAGCAAGTGCAACAAGGACTGTCAATAGTTGTAAGACGAACGAAGTGCCGAAAGGAGGATGAAGTGCCAAGGAACGTAGTGCAGGAAAGAGGAAGGATTTGACTTGTGCTTGGAGGATATTCTTGTCAAGGGTCTAGGGTTTGGGATTGATCACTAAGAAGCTTCAATAAGAGAAACTTATGGAAGGGTTTTCCTCTCTAAGAGAGAGAGGTTTTGCCTTGGCAGAGAGCCGACATCTTGTGTTCTTGTTCTTGTGTTTTGGTAGCAATTTGATGAAGTAAACACACATGCATTAATAAGAAGAAAAGAAGATTAAGCTAAGAAGATACATTGTAAAAGTGCTTCACAAATTGTTATCAAGACTAGAAGAATCCTACTATACATAATTTCCCTTGATTCTTCAACACAAAGTACTTCGATTGCGAAGTATTTTGGAGCTGGGTACCAAGGATTGTGTCCAATTTGGCTGGGCATTTTTCGTCATTTGCTAACAAGAGCGAAATTGGGAACACGAACAACTTGATATTGACATCAAATTAAAAAAAAATTAGGTATATCCCTAAATTTCACTATCTGCAAAATTAGAAGTGATTTACTTTACTTTAAATCAGATACTTGAAACTGTTTTGAAATGAAATTTTATGTTATTGTAACATGATATATGTTATTGTTTAATTCTATTGGTACATGGATACCAATATGAAATATGTTATTTAATTAACAATATTGGAATATAAATATTAATATGAAACTCGCTATAAAATATAAATCATGAATTATGTTATGAATTAAGATATCTATAAATTTGTTTGATTTATGCATATTGTTATGATTGATGAGATAGAAATAAAAGAATGATTACATTTTAATATGAAAGCTAATAACACGAGCTGGATATGGCCAAGTATGTTATATCGTAGATAAGAACATGTATAAATTATAAAGAAATTGTTTATTGTGAATATATTGATGCATATGTTATGATGTGTGGACAAGTGTTTACGTTGCAGATAACATCGTTACCAAAATGACCACGTGATGACAAAAGTTTCAAGAAGAATTGAGGCTCAATAAGGTTCCAGGATAGGGCGATAACTCTAATCCTATTGGGATGGGTGAAGGTATTTCCCACCGTTTATCCTCCAAAACTTGGAGTCATGGGAGGACTGTGCGGGTGACACTCCCCTAGATGTGTGATGACGACTGCCTACTGAGAAATGAGGTCGATATAGTCGACACTGTCATCCTTAAAGTCTATGAATGGTTATATCAATATAACTGACACCAAGATGGATAAGATGAGAATGAAAGAGATTAGGTATGATAGGATGATTCTAGAATAGTTTGGGAGCTTGGTCGGGGCCAAGCTTAACTATTAAAATTATAAGCCCATGAATAAGTATTCAAAATATAAATTTTAAAGTAACCTCACAATTATAAATAAAAACTCAATCATTATATAATCACACTAGTCACTAAAGAAATTACTGGTACATTATATAAAATCTAGCATCGGGACAAAGTTTTCTGAATAAAGGGAGTATGTAATGACCCATTTCGGTTCTTAGGCAAAGGCCTATTGGCATGTATATGATATATGCATATGAAAGCTACATATGCATACATCACATGCCTTGCACTAGTATACTTATTAAATAATTATTCAAATACCTAAATTAATTAAAAAGGGAAGTATTACCTAAAAATTCGACACTCCCAAAAGATACATATTAAATATTTCGTGATTATAAAGTTATTAAATAAATTAACACTTTCAATCCCCTTAATGTAAATATGTACAAATAATTATTTTTAAATATTCACTTTATATATATCAAGCATTTGAAAACTATTCATTTATTCTAAAAAAAATAAAGTTATGTATTAAGATTCATTTTGTTAAATGTTATAATTCTAATAAAATAAATTAAAAGATAAAACTCATCATCCACTTTATATTAGCGTACAATACCTTGAGGCAACACGTAACAGATGACTAATGAATAAAAATTGGACAAGGGCAATTGAAGAAGGCATCGACCACTTGAGAATGAGTATTTATCCAAGCACACAAAGACAAAAGGGGAGGGGGAAAGAAATGAGTAGGAAATTGGGAACAAAAGATTGAATCGCTGAGCTGAGAGATTGGAATTGAAAATTGGAGATCTTAGCAATTGTTCTTGAAACTTTTGGGCACGGGGGCTAGAGTACTTCGATTGCGAAGTATTTTGGAGTTGGGTACCAAGGATTGTGCTCAGTTTCGCTGGGAGGTTTCGGTCATTTGATAACAACAGTGAAATTGGGAACGAGGACAGCTCGACATCAACATCAAATTGAAAAATAAAACAAACATGTATGTTCGTAAATTTCATTGTTCGCAAAATTAGAATTGATTTCCTAATTTTCCGTACTTAGAAACCTTACAAATCTGGAAGACAAATCTGAAGTGTCTTGAATGTTGCTTTTGTCCATTGTTATGTTGAAGCATTTATAGTGTGTTATTCCTCTTTCACTCGGCGCTGATTCTGCACTAGTGAACTATTGCAAAATCCTTTGCGTCCAGCTAGAGATCTGCCCAACAAAAATATGAGCTGCTCCCTTTGCCTCTGGAATCACTTGATCTGGAAGGATCAAATTTTTCTGCCCCTCTTAGAAATATCGAATTTCCTCATGCAATTTGATCTTCTAGCAAAAAGATTGCACTACCCTTGGGAATTTCAACTTGTTGCCCTTACTGAGCAGTGGAAATTCCTTCTTTTCGCTTCTGAGCTCTCCGACTGATCAACTGTGCTCTGCTACCATGTGAAATTTTTATCTATTGTAGCAACAAAAAATCTAATTATGCAGTTTATTTGCTATGACAAAAACGAATAAAATGACAACTGCAATTTTCACCATAAAAATACCGCGGAAAATAAAATACTAAAAACTGAGAAATTCTAGCAAACACACAAGAATTTTGACACGTTATTTTTTGACAATTGTCCCCGGAAAAACTCAATGTGGGAAAACCGGTGTAGCATATGAGGGTTTTATTATTATTCTTCAACAACAATTATGAGTACAATAACTTAGATGCGCAATTGGAAATCTAATCCGAGGAAAATACTGGCAAAATTATCATGAGAATTTTCTCTCACACCACAACTAATTTCTATTGAGGAAATTGCCTCCCTAGCTTGTGCATTCAGCCTCCTGCATCACCCTCTACGCAGAGCTTACGTTGACCCTATGAGAATTTCGACCTTCCTTCCTTTGCCTCTTTTAGGAACTAGAAACCTTCTTTCCGAAATGTTGCTACCCTCCTCTTCCATTTGCTACTCACCCTCTGGCTCTATCTTTTCTGCTGAGCTACTGCTACTGAGAAAATCAAACTGCCTGGGCAACTTAGTATCTGCACTGGTGTGTTCTCCATCACCACATGATCTCCTCTTATAATCCATTGTTGGAGCACTAATGACCAAGATTAAAATTCAATCAATGGCTAGGATTATCTCTGGATCAATCTGTGTGAGTTTCTAGATGATTCTCATCTTGTCTCAATTAATACTGATTAATTAACCATATTCCCTAAGTCTAGACTTAGGAAATATGTAATAACTGGTTAATAATCTAATCAAGTCATTTTTAGGCAGAATTTCCAGAAACGATTTCTGGGTTTTGGAGATCCCATGTATTCTAGCCTCCACCAAATTTCATGGCTGTAACACATTTGATGTTACCAAAACTAACAATCTCTATGGATTTTAGAGCATGGCATACATACATCACCAATGAGCTCCATGAGGAAGCAATTGAGTTGTCCATTTGATAATATTTTGTCCTATTATCAATTTTGTCTCATGTAGCCACTGTCTTATATGTAATTTTTCTTTTGTAATAAGTTGTATGTAATGAAGTCCAAGAGACACGTGGAATGTGAAAACCCACATATGGAATGGAAAAAGTCATGTATAGAATATGAAAAGTCATAGGAGTTGAAGAGTCATGACGAAGCTCAAAGGTCATTGTCATTTGTTATAAATAAATCCTCATAACTCAAGCAAAAGCCTTGGATTCTTGGAGTATTGCCTTGACTTCTCTTGTAGTACATAGGAGATAGATCTTTTTTTCGAGAAGCAAGTTGTGGCTTCATGTTACACTACTTGATCTAGTGTTTCATCTATGTAACAGTGTACTTGGAATTTTTCATTTATAATCAGAAGCTCTATGAGCCAACACTTCTTCATGCATGTATCATGGATGTAGTAGGACTGTTCTTGTTATGTTTGTGGTATATGTCAGTTTAATTATATACTAAGACTAACGAACTAATTCTTTGCTTAGATATGAGTATTGTTGAATAGGTGTTGTTATGTTTTCATGATTGTTGTTTATCGTGTGGACTAATCTGTAGGTAATCAACAAGCCTTTCTCTTTGTTCCTGGGTGCCCCTTAGGTTAGTACCATTACTTCCCTAACTGGAGGCTCATTTCCGTTTTACTAGTTGTGGAACTTCCCTATGCATCTTACATTTGGTGTCACACAAAGCTTACATACTTGCTTCCCCAAAGAGGTGTTGTGATCTCTTGTGTATGTTTTGTAACCACGACACATCTTTGAAACCTTTGCAATGGTGGTTGGACCATATAGCCGGATGGGACTTCTATAGTAACCAATGTGAGGTCTGATTGGGACCTCATATTCGAGAGATCCCCTTACATGTTGGTGGCATCCAGCATCGTCAACACTTTTGAAGCCAAATATCTTCTGTTAGGATATTTCGACACATAGGAAATAATTAAGTATAACTTGGTTTAGTGTATAATTAGGTAAAGTGTGTTTCTTTAGTATGTACTTTTTGTAACTTACAACCCGACAGTCATGATATGTTCTAGACATGAAGTAATCTGATGATTCATTCGCTGCTCGGTATTACCGACACTTGATCTGTGGCTTAACATCCGATTTGTCCATGGTCTCTATTTAAAGAGCATGGAGGGTCATTTGTAAGGTGACAGTTCATGAGAGAAGCTTGTGTAAATTTTCTTTCTTTTAGATTAATAAATTGCCTAAAGTAGCTACGTTGGCTCAGGCCTTGCACTGTTTCCCTCTTTGAGGGTTTTAACCACGTTAAGAATATACTGGTGTATTGATCTGCAATCTGTTTGTGAGCGGTGTACTTTGGTGTTCTATCTAAAAAACTTACCCTGTAAATTCCTACATAGTATCAGAGCTATTCGAGGGTCACATCCGTTGGTGATCCAAATCCGAAGCTGGTACAATTGCATCCCATTGTCGTTTCCTAGATCTACTGCTTTTGACTGCTTTTGGTCCGAGAGGATTGCTCTATTGTTTTAGGAGCATCTATTCTAGTGAGGAACCCTTTCGTTTCACGCGAAAAGGTTTCCAGTAGCCCTAGCTACATACATCATTTTTAAGATCTGGAGGTATACAATCTTTATTTGCTATTTTAGTTATTTATTTCTCTGTTTATTTCGGTTTATTTATCTCTCTATTTCTATTACCGGATCTATACCTTTCATTTTTGTGTATGCTCTTTGCCTCAGGACTTTGTGCGATCTGGGCAAACCAAAAACATAAAGAAAGGATTTTTCTCATGCGTATGCTCTTTTCCGTCGTGTCTTAATGTGATCTCGGAAAAACAGAAACATTGAGGAAAATATATAGTTTCGGGCCAAATCTAATTTTAAGCCGTAAGGCTTGCATTACTTTTGCATTTTTGTTTTGGTTTGTGTGTGTGTGTTTTTTTTTGTTTTGTAGGCAAAAAGGGGTTTTTCAAGTAAGCATGCACTAACTTTTTAAACTAACTCACTTGGTCTAAAGTTACTTTATGAGAATAGAGGTCTTGAGTTCAAGTATTTCTTTTTGTTGAATTACTTTTTCAAAAAACACATGTAACTTATGTTTTAAATTTACTTTATATAAAAGTGTTCTCACCCATTATACAAAGTGAGTCACTCATAATTCTAGAGTCTCTTTATCTTTTATTTGAGTTATAATTTAGTGGATAGTTCATAAAGTACCACTGTAAAAGTGACTTTCACTTATTTATAAAAGTAGGTCACATAAAGTAATCTTTTTTTTAAAGTGAGCTAATTAGGTTAACTTTGGAAAGGGAGGGGTGCGGGGGCAGGGGGATTTTTTTTTAAATATAACATTATAATTCACTTCCCAACATTCACGTAGTTCGTCGGCATCTTCAACAACTTTTCTTCAAAAAGCCATAACTTTTTTATCTGGAAGCTATTTTTAGAGCCATTTTTTTTTAATCGGCCTAATTTTTCGAGATCTTTCCATTGGAGCACTTAGTTTCAGCGTCTACAGCTTCAGCGTATTTTAAAATGGAAATTCCATGCGTATCTACAGCTTCAACTTATTTTAAAATGGAAAGCCCGTGCCTATCTACAACTTCAGCTTATTTTAAAATGGAAAGTCCATGCCTAGTTATTCTTGACAACACCAACTATTTCCAATGGCTATCCTACATTGTGGATTTACTCAGAAGTAAAGGTTTTTATAGAATAGCCTCAGGGCAAGATTCTAAACCTAAAGATGAAGATAAGCAAGCGAAATGGGAAAATAAGCAAGATCAAGCATGTGGGTTGATAGGGATGTCTATTTCTCCAAACCTTAGATTTGATATCATAGAAATTGATACCCCCGATGAAGTAATGAAACAACTCAATGAAGTTTTTGGAATTAAAAATGAAATTAGAGCCCATCAACTTGAAAATTTCAAGTTGCTTACGTTGGACCCCAATAATTTTTCTTCCATTGAAGATTTTTTTGTCGAAGTTCAAGACCCTTAGACTTCTCTTGGTAGGTGTTAAGGTTAAGGAAGAAGATGGTAGCCTTATCTATTCCATTCTTACTAAGTTATGACCAGCTTACTCTGTGTTTCTTTCCACCTTCCATTCTACTAGAGAAACCTTTATTTCTCAAAGACAAGACTACAAGTCCCCCTCTTTTGATGCCTTTTTTGATTCTTTAATAAGAGAACAAGAAAAACTCTTACATTTTGGTTTTCTTAATACTAGAATTTCTTCTAAGAAAGCCTTAGCATCCCAGCAACAACCAAATTCAAAGAATCCTAAGAAGCGACATCCTAAAAAGAATGTTCCTAAACCAAACAAGGGTCCTAAACAATTTCAGTCTCAAATGAAAAATCAATTCAACAAAATGATACATGCAAATGATACATGGGATCTTGTTCCTCTTCCAAAGGGATGAAAACTTGTTAGATGCAAATGGGTTTACAGAACCAAGTTTGGACAAGATGGAAAAGTTGATAAACATAAATAAAGCTCTTCTTGCTGCTAAGGGTTTTTCACAAGTTGAAGGCATTGAGTATATTGAAACCTTCTCCCCTATTGCCAAAATGAACTCTATCCGCCTTGTTCTTTCCCTTGCTGTCTGTTTTAAATGGGAAGTTCATCAGATGGATGTTAAATCCACCTTCTTGCATGAAGAAATCTATATGGAACGACCTCCTAGCTTTATACAAAGAGACTCCAGCCTTGTATGCCAGCTTAAGAAATCCCTTTATGGTCTCAAGCAAGCCTGTCGGGCTTGGTATGCCAAAATGGATAGATTTCTTTTAGATATTGACTTTTCTAGGTGTCATTTTGATAATACTGTCTACACTAAGAAAGTGGGCAAGTCTTTTATCATTCTTGTTCTTTATGTTGATGATCTTGTCCTTACTGGTAGTGATCCCAACCTTATAAACCATGTGAAGTCCAACCTTAAAAAGCAATATGAAATGACAAACTTAGGACACTTGCATTATTTTCTCGGTCTTCAAGTCTTGTAATCCAGAGAAGGTATTTCCCTTTCCCAGTCCAAGTATGGCTGTGATCTTCTACGCCACTTTCACATGGAAGATTGTAAGCCAACCCCTTCTCCCTTTCAGTCTGGAGCTAAAGTTTCAGTCACTTGTACTTCCCCTGAAGTTGATGCAACCTTATACCATCATCTTGTTGGAAAACTTTTATATCTGACCCATACTTGTCCTGACCTTTCCTTTTTTGTTGGCCTTGTTGCTCAGTTTATGCAAAACCCACATGAAAGTCATTTGAAAGTAGCTAAAAGAATACTTCATTATGTTTGAGGTACATTTTAGTTTGGGATTCCTTATAGTGCAGAAGCATCTCCTCTATTAGTTGGTTTCACTGATTTTGATTGGGCTGGTGACCCTAATAATCGCAAATCTATTGCAGGTTATATCTTCACTCTTGGTTCTGGGCCTATTACATGGGATGACAAGAAATAAAGTGCCATTTTGCTTTCTTCAGTAGAAGCAGAGTATCGTGGCGTCGTTAAAGCTAGTAATGAAGCCATGTGGTTCCTCAAATCCCGTTAGAGTTCGGTTTTCAGGAGCAACATCTGACTACACTTTGGTGCGATAATCAAAGTGCCATTCAACTATGCAAAGATCCAATCCAACATCAGTGCAACAAACACATTGAACTACACATGCACTTCATCAGAAAGCTCATTCATGACCATGTTCTTGAAGTGCACTATTGTTCAACCAATGATCAAGTTGTAGACATCTTTACAAAGGCTCTCACAGAGGCGAAGTTTACTAAACTTCGATTTATGGTTGGAGTTCAGGAAGTTGTCATTAAGGGGGGATAGGCTCTAATACCTCCTTCCTTCTCCTATTGTGTCATCTTTGTACATCCTTCAATCCTAGCCAAGTTGTTCTTAAGGGGGTATGTTAGGATATTCCGACACATAGGAAATAATTAAGTGTAACTTGGTCTAGTGTATAGTTAAGTAAAGTGTTTCTTTAGTATTTACTTTTGTAACTTACAATCTGACAGTCACGATATGTTCTAGACATTAAGTGATCCGATTGTTCATTCTCTCCTTGGTATTATCAACACTTTATCCATGGCTTAACACCCGATTGGTCCATGATCTCTATTTAAATAGCATGGAGGGTCATTTGTAAGGTGACCGTTCATGAGAGAAGCTTATGTAAATTTTCTTTCTTTCACATTAATAAATTGGCTGAAGTGGCTGCATTGGCTCAGGTGGTGGACTGTTTCCCTCTTTGAGGGTTGTAACCATGTCAAGAATACTGGTGTATTGATCTGTGATCTATTTGTGAGCAGTGTCCTTTGGTGTTCTATCTGAGGAACTTACCTTGTAAATTCCTACATCTTCGCATGTTTCCATACTTGCTGCCATGTTTTTTTCCTTTGTAGAACTCAGTGTCATGGAATTCTGCTTCCTGTTGCACCAAGAGACAACCCCTGATCCAATAATGAAGGACCACCCTAAGGTACTTTTCCGATCCATTGAACTACTTGTCCAGTCTGCATCTATATATCCCATCAAATTGACACCATTACCTCATGCATATCTCAGCCCATACTCGACTATACCTTGTAGATACCTCAATACATGTTTCGTTGTTGTCCAATGCACTCTCTTCGGCTCCACCATGAATTGAATGAGAGTTTTGATGGCGAAACAAATGTTTTACTTTGTGTTGACCAAATACGTGAGAGATCCAATGAGCTGCCTATATAAGGTTGTGTCCACTGCTGCATTCTCTGATTTGTCTATCTTCCTCTAGTTGGTAACCATAGGTGTAGACATGGGTCTACAGTCCTGCATCCTGAATCTCTTCAGGATCTCCATGGTATATCTCCCTTGGCTAAGAAGGATCTCCCCATCTGTCTTCCATACCTCTAGTCCTAGGAAATAATGCATCAGTCTCATTTGCTTCATCTTGAACTTAACTGGCAAGTCCCTCTTGCAATCCTCTATGAGCCATGATGACCCTGTCAAGAATAGATCATTCACACAAGGTAAGAAAATGAGCGGCTCACCTCCTACCATAAAATAGTAGAGTTTAGAATCTACCTTTGATCTTCATGAAGCCCGTCTGCTGCAAGTAGTTGTTGATCCAACCATTCCATATTCTAGGATCTTTTTTGAGTCCGTATAGTGCCCTCTTTAACCTGCATACATTTGTATCTCTCCCATGCGTCTTGTTGTCGCATAGATTGTCACGACAACGTTCAGACCGGGGGCTGTGACCCTGATCCTCGATGTCTCTGTTTAAGCCTGTCTCCCGCGGCTAAGGGTGGTAGACCCTATGGGATAATGGATGACCAACTGGGGACCAGTTGGTTTGGGAGACACGAAGGGAAATAAACATTTCATTGATTTTATTAAGTTAATAGGCTAGTGCCTTATGGAGTTAATGATTAAACGATTGTTTATCGAAAGCTGCAGAAATATGAACTTTATAATTCCATGATTAACAATCATTTATAAGCAAAATATAAGATATTCAACAAATGCACATTGCCTTAAATGATAGTCTAGCAATTAAATTTCTAAAGAATAAATGCTACAAACAACCACGAAACTTAAACGCTGACCAAATTTCAAATACTTTATCTCCAGATATAAACATTTTAAGCACATTTAACTTCACCACAACAGAGAAGAGACTTTAGAAAAATAATTTTCCAAGTTTTAATTAGCCTTTTTTCAATTTTTTTTTTTTGTTTTTTTATATTTTAATAAAATTTAAATCTAAACAATTAAACAAAACTAAAATCCTAAATAAAATCGAATCTAAACTAAAGTCTAAAAAGTGAAAAAGAAAATTTTTAAACTTTTTAATAATTTTTATTTATTATTATTATTATTTATTGATTTTTTGATTTTATTTAAAATAATCTATAAAAACAAATCCTACAAAAAATAACCCTTTTATTTTTTATTTTTTTTAAACAAAAAGAAAATAAAATTTAATCTAAACCAAAAACCAAAAACTAAACAAGAAAAACCCTAAGGATAAAAACTTTTTTATGCTTATGAAACTCATTTTTTATTTTGTTTTATGGATAAAATAAAATAAAAACTATACTAAGCATAAACTAAAAACAAATCCTTTTTTTTTTTTTTTAATTTTCATGATTTAAATAAAAAATAAAAAATCCAAATAAAAAATTATTAAAACCAAATGACCACCGTGAAATCAAATCTAAAGTATTCTAACTATCATACACTAACATATACACATAAATTTAAAATAATATAACCTAAAACTTACGTACATCAGATCCCGAAATCGAAACTTGTTTGGTGTTTGCACGGCCATATTTGATGGCGACAGAGAGCAACGATGGTAGATCATGCGATGAGGGAGATTACGCTTGGAGAGGAAGGAAGGGATCGAGCTGCGGCCTGAGGACGTTGGAGAACAGCGAAAGATAAATGAGCTGGCCGCAAGTGGAAAATGCATGAAACAGATGAGGAGCAGACAGACGCAGGCAGAGAGGGGCTGCGTGGATTGAAACTCCCTTTGCTGCGGCGGTCGTGAGTCACTTTCTCCCCATCCACGAGGGTTGCTCGCTCTTTCCCTACACCGTCTCGCAGTGAAATCCGCGTGATAATGGAACGATGCGTGAGGGATTGGATAAGCCATATAGAGATGGGAGAGCAACTTGTAGCATATAGTTGGAAATGAGCTGTGTGTGGGACACTTGAGGAAAAGGTAGCACAATGTATGGCAGTGCAGATGGAAGAAAAACGCAGGCACAGCGTGGAGGAGATAGCTGTGAGGGGTGCGTGAGCAATGAAGACAACGTTTTCCTTTTACAAGTTTGAGTGGATGGAGTTAAGGGGAGCAACGCATAGATGAGCCAAGTTAAGTAGCAAGGAAAGGAGAAACACATGAAGGAAAAGCGTGGAAATGGAGGACAGCGTAGGACGGCCAGAAGATGGGCAGTTTCGATGCCTGAAAATGGAGGTTGCGGGTTTTGGCAGCTCGGAACAACGGTTGCGAGTTAGGGAGGAACGCAGGTGGGCAGGTACACAACAAGGAGAGCTGCGTGGGGGTTGAAAAGAGTCGACGGGAGCAACGTTGAGACAAAGAATTTTTGTTGCAGATATATGGAACGATGGGGAGATCCGTAGGAAGAGTTACAACGGTGATGGCTAAAAAAATGCGTGGGAGAACAATACGCTAGCAGAAGAGGAATCGTAGGAATGCTGGAGCGAGACCGTGTGTGAACTGTGGCTCGGTGAAGGAATGGCCAACATAGAAGGGTATGGATTTTTGCAAGTTGAAGACAACGAGGAAAGGAGAGCGATGAGCGATGGCAGAGGGTATGGCAACGACAAAAACTGTGATCCCTTAAAAAAAAATTCCAAAATTTTTCTACAGCAGTAAAACCCGAGGTAGCAGTGAAAAATGAAAACGCAGTGTGCAAACCTGCAGTCCAGAATCTTGATCAAAAAATTTAAATCTTTCCTGCTCCAAATTCCCTGATGGAAACCCTAAAAAAAATTCTCAAAGCCTATACCTGCAACCTGCAATGACAAAGAACAACAAACCCAAAAATAATATGTGCAAGAAACAAAACTGAAAACCCTAATTAAATAATTACAATATTCACAAACTGCAGGTTCTAAAATAGCCAGATTTCTCGTTATGCCACATAAATATTTTTAGAATTTTAATTTAATGTGAGATGTTTCAGAAAAACCCTGCATGCATTCATAAAAATTTTCAGATGATAAGCTCAGGATTAAAACTGGCTGGGCTCTTTCAAAAAACACAATCAGGGAGTTGGTTGGTTCAACCGAGAACTTCCCCTAATGCCCGGTAAACTCAAAACTAAGGTTTCCTGCACAACTTAAAATCAATCATTAACATAGATGGAAAAAACAATAGTGAAATCTAGATCAAATGGAGATACCTGCCATTATATTTCAGAATCTAAACTATCATTCAAACCCCAAAGATCGAACAAAATACCTGTGCCTGAATCAATCTTCATCAAGCTATTATCGATGACTAAAAATAAAATTATGCAGAAAAATAAAAGGTCTTACAACATTTCCAAAAGAGTAACACCAACAATATTTTTAACCCAAAATTCTTTCTTTATTGCACAAAAAAAAATGACTACAAGAGAGCTTTCTTTAGCATTAGACTCTCAGATCGAATCTCATCTCAAATGACTCCTCACACTCTATTTAAAGGAAAAATTCCCAACGGCTAATTCGAGTGATCCATGTTAAAATGATCTCGACAGTCGATGAGGATCAAGATATCTTTTAATCTCATCCGTCGAATTTTTAAATGCATTTTAATATATTAAAAATTGAAATTCTGCATTTATTTACTCAAAAAATTTGACTTATTATTATTTTATTAATTTTATTTTATTTTATTTTTTAATTATTGTTTATTTTATTTTTTAAATATTTATATTGTTTAATTTTTTTATTGTTTTTTTATCTTTTCAATTATCAATTCTTATTTTTAAATGGATCCTCGAACTTAGCCTTTGGAAAAATCACCTAGGACCTAGGACTTAGGACTTATGAGGGGATTAAACATTTTCTAACTCTTAAGACACTTTACATCATGACTTTTACAATTTTACATCTCAAGGGGGAAAACCCATATGACGTAGACCCACATAGACCACCCAGTTCTATGACACACCTATAATCTAGCAAATCAAGGCACTAGGATTATCCTAAGATTCTAATGACAAAATTCATTCCGGCTTTGGGGTTAGGCTGAAGGAAAACTCTGCCGATCATGGATCGGTGAGACAAAAAACCTTCCGGAACGTAGATTATCACTTGAAAATTAGGTCCACCTAGGCAATTTACATACATGACTCAACTCTGCTAAGATTATTTACAATTCACATATGTAGACTGGGTTTACAACATAATATGATCAAGTCGATGATGACTGTCGAATGGCACGGACACGTCAATCAAGCATTATCCCTTTTGCGAAGAAGAGGGGGTGTACTACTAAGGGTAATTGACACGTAGTGGTCAACATCTGGCTCCACTTGGGGACACGTTGCTGCACTGTAAGAATGTGAGAATCCAAAATCTGCATCCATGCAACACGCAACAAAATATAAGTAGTGTCCGTCCAAAAAATCATCATATAACATTAAGCACATGAAAGATATAAGCTCTTCATTTATTAACTATTTAGAAAAGTAAATTTAATCCTGAAATAGAAATGAAAATGCTAAAAAAACAAGGAGTAAGGTTAGAAATACAGAGGATGCCCCATGGCATCAGATGTGTTCAATATAGTGTATACTGAGCATTTGCTTGCTTTCAGGCAAATATTTCGGTTGCTTGTCGGATGTGCCATGTCCAATTTTGCATATGGTAGGACTTTTGCCTATCCGAAAATCAAGCTGCTCACGGCCGTCTGATGCATCAAATCTTGTTCTCATTTTCCTCCTCTTGCGCTTTTTCTTCCTGGCAGGCTGTATTACTGATGATGTGGAACTTTCTGCTTCAAATCTCTCAAATGAAGTATGTAAGATATGCGTGACATGTCTTTCTTCATTATGCATTTGCCCTGCCAAGGATGATGGATCAATCTCACAGGTGCCATGAGTTATAACTTGATCTTCTACCACTGGTGGATTAACCATGTCACCTTCAATTATCCACTTTTCAATGGAACAAAGGACCTCATAATATGATGGAGTTTGCTGTAACAGATAAGGAGTCTCCTGATCTATTGACGTTCCCTGGTTTCTTTCATCCTCTGACCATTGTTGAAATTTTTGAACCTGTATTTTGATGGCATCTATCTGACTAGAGTGTTCAACATTCATAGCACTGATTTCCCTAGCATGGTCTTCTTCCATGGTCAATAACTTTTTCTAAAGACATATCTGATTAGCTTCCATATCTTTTATTACTTTATCGTCTTTTTCCTTTATGGTCATCAAGCAATGCTGCATAGAGTTTATCTCTTCCTTATGATTTGCTTGCATGGTAGCTAACTGATTATTATGATCGAATCGTCATGATAGTCATTTCTTCATCCATAGTTAATAACTTGTTTTGCATAGAATTAATTTCCCTATCATGATTAGCTTTCATGGTCGTCATATTTTCCTCTAAGCCTGATAACTTGCTTTGCATAAAACTAATTTCTATGTCGTGATTAGTCTTTATGGCCTCAATTTCCTTAGGATGCTGATTTTGCATGATTTCCATCTCCCTATTACGTTTTTCCAGGTGGGTGCATAAAGTTCTCACATGATTGGCGTAATTAGTTTGATTGATCTCCATATTTTTTACCAGCAACATTAGTTCTTGTATAATTTTCTTTTGATCTTCCTTTTCATTGTCATTTGTCCCTGCTTTTCCACTATCATGAATTTGATTTGCAATGGTACAGGTGGATTGCACATTCTAATATGAAGAATTGTCTTGGAATCTTTTACCGACAGCTGAACCTTTCATAAGATTACTTTCATTCTGTTGCACAATTTGAGAGGCACAAGACGAGCTATCTGGATCACCATATCTATCTTTAAAAGCATTGACAATGTCTTCTAAAGAAGTGAAAGAATCCTCAGGATAATCGTTAAACCAATTCAAAGCACCACCCTCTAAAGAAAAGACAAAAAGACACATTTTGACATCTTCATGATTATACTGAGGGGGTCTACAATATATGATCATTATACGAGTAAACAAGCCTAGATGTCTTTTAACATTGACTGAATCACCACTTGAGAACAAAGGTAATTTAGAAATGGCCACTTCCGGAATATTATGGAGATCATCAGTAAAATGACATGGTTTAAACAAATAATCCATGATGAATAACGAGGGACCAAATGGATGATAGAAAGAGATCTCTGCTCAAGAAAATCAATAGATGAAAGAAGTGGAGTCGCCACTTGAACAATGAATTTAATTCTAGGATCCAAAAAGCAACCAACAAGCTGATACGAGAGAGGATTCTTGTTTGGGAAAAATAAATGAAAAGAAATGGAGTCGCCACCCAAACAAGAAACGAACTGAAGAGTAGTCGCTGATATGATGAAAGATAAGGCAATAAAAAGATCCAAATGATGCCAAAAAATGTTGAATTTGCCAGCTCAAATGAGAGATGAGAAAGATGAAAGAATGATGAGAAGATGAATGTCGTTGAAGCACCAGGGACAAAAAAACTCTCACCGGCAATGGTGCCAAACTCAAACGAATGATAGAAAGATGAACGATGAATGATAAAAAGTCGTTGAAACACCGAGAATAAAGTATCCCCGGCAACGGCGCCAAAAAATGTTGTCGCACAGATTGTCACGACAACGCTCAGATCGGGCGCTGTCACCCTGATCCCCGATCTCTCTGTTTAAGCCTGTCTCTCGCGGCTAAGGGGGTAGACCCTATGGGATAATGGATGACCAACTGGGGACCAGTTGGTTTGGGAGACACGAGGGGAAATAAGCACTTAATTGATTTTATTAAGTTAATAGACCAGTGCCTTACGGAGTTAATGATTAAACGATTGTTTATCGAAAGCTGCAGAAATATGAACTTTATAATTCCATGATTAACAATCATTTATAAGCAAAATATAAGATATTCAACAAATGCACAATGCCTTAAATGATAATCTAGCAATTAAATTTCTAAAGAATAAATGCTTTAAACAACCACGAAACTTAAATGTTGACCAAATTTCAAATACTTATCTCTAGATATAAACATTTTAAGCACATTTAACTTCACCACAACAGAGAAGAGACTTTAGAAAAAGAATTTCCAAGTTTTAATTAGCCTTTTTTTTCAAATTTTTTTGATTTTTTTATATTTTTAATAAAATTTTAAATCTAAATTAAACAAAACTAAAATTCTAAATAAAATCGAATCTAAATAAAGTCTAAAAAGTAAAAAGAAAATTTTAACTTTTTATGAATTTTATTTATTTTTTATTTTAATTATTATTATTATTATTTATTTTTATTGATATTTTGATTTATTTAAAATCAATCTATAAAACAAATTCTATAAAACAACTAACCTTTTAAATTTTTTTTTTTTAACAAAAAGAAAATAAATTTTTAATTTAAACCAAACAAAACTAAAACAAGAAAACTAAGGTTAAAAACATTTTTATGCTTTATGAAATTCCTTTTTTTATTTTTTTATAGGATAAAAAAAATAAAAACTATACTAAGCATAAACCTAAAATTAAATCCTATTTTTTTTTTTTTTTTTAAATTTTTATGATTTAAACAAAAAATATAAAATCCAAATCAAAAAATTATTAAAACCAAATGACCACCGTGAAATCAAATCTAAAGTATTCTAACTATCATACACTAACATATACACATAAAATTAAAATAATATAACCTAAAACTTACGTACATCAAATCCCAAAATCGAAACTTGTTTGGTGTTTGCAGGGCTATATTTGACGGTGACAGAGAGCAACGATGGTAGATCATGTGATGAGGGAGATTACGCTTGGAGAGGAAGGAAGGGATCTAGCTGCGGGCTGAGGACGTTGGAGAACAACGAAAGATAAATGAGCTGGCCGCAAGTGGAAAACACATGAAATAGATGAGGAGCAGACAGACGGAGGGAGAGAGGGGTTGCGTGGATTGAAACTCCCTTTGCTACGCTGTCGTGAGTCACTTTCTCCCCATCCACAAGGGTTGCTCGCTCTTTCCCTACACCGTCTCGCAGCGAAATTCACGTGATAATGGATCGATGCGTGAGGGCTTGGATAAGCCGTATAGAGATTGGAGAGCAACTTGTAGCATATAGTTGGAAATGAGCTTTGTGTGGGACGCCTGAGGAAAAGGTAGCACAATGTATGGCAATGCAGATGGAAGAAAATCGCAGGCACAACGTGGCGATGGCTGCGTGGAGGAGATAGCTGTGAGGGGTGCGTGGGCAAAGAAGACAGCGTTTTCCTTTTGCAGGTTTGAGTGGATGGAGTTGAGGGGAGAAACACATAGATGAGCCAGGTTAAGCAACAAGGAAAGGAGAAACACATGAAGGAAAAGCGTGGAAATGGAGGACAACGTAGGATGGCTAGAAGATGGGCAGTTTCAATGCCAGAAAATGGAGGCTGCGGGTTTTGGCAGCTTGGAACAACGGTTGCGAGTTAGGGAGGAACGCAGGTGGGCAGGTACACAGCAAGGAGAGCTGCGTGGGGGTTGAAAAGAGTCGACGGGAACAACGTTGAGACAAAGATTTTTTGTTGCAGATATATGGAACGATGGGGAGATCCGTAGGAAGAGTTACAACGGTGATGGCTAAAAAAAATGCGTGGGAGAACAATATGCTGGCAGAAGAGGAATCGTAGGAATGTTGGAGCGAGACCGTGTGTGAACTGTGGCTTGGTGAAGGAATGGCCAGCGTAGAAGGGTATGGATTTTTGCAGGTTGAAGACAGCAAGGAAAGGAGAGCGATGAGTGATGGTAGAGGGTATGGCAACGACAAATGCCAAAAACTGTGATCCCTTAAAAAAAAAATTCAAAAAATTTTCTGCGGCAGTAAATCCCTAGGTAGCAGTGAAAAATGAAAATGCAGTGTGCAAACCTGCAATGCAGAATCCTGATCAAAAAATTTAAATCTTTCTTGCTCCAAATTCCCTGATGGAAACCCTAAAAAAAATTCTCAAAGCCTGTACCTGCAACCTGTAATGACAAAGAACAACAAACCCAAAAATAATGTGCAAGAAATAAAACTGAAAACCCTAACTAAATAATTACAATTGTCACAAACTGTAGGCTCTAAAATAGCTAGATTTCTCGTTATGCCACATAAATATTTTCAGAATTTTAATTTAATGTGAGATGCTTCAGAAAAACCTTGCATGCATTCATAAAAATTTTCAGATGATAAGCCCGGGATTAAAACTGGCTGGGCTCTTTCAGAAAACACAATCCGGGAGTTGGCTGGTTCAGTCGAGAACTTCCCCTAACGCCCGATAAACTCAAAACTAAGATTTCCTGCACAACTTAAAATCAATCATTAACATAGAGGGAGAAAACAACAGTGAAGTTCTGATCAAATGGAGATACCTGCCATTATATTTCAGAATCTAAACTATCATTCAAACCCCAAAGATCAAACAAAATACCTGTGCCTGAATCAATCTTCATCAAACTATTATCGGTGACTAAAAATAAAGTTATGCAGAAAAATAAAAGATCTTACAGCATTTCCAAAAGAGTAACACCAACAAGATTTTTAACCCCAAAGTCTTTCTTTATTGCACAAAAAAATGACTACAAGAGAGCTTTCTTTAGCATTAGACTCTCAGATCGAATCTCATCTCAAATGACCCCTAGCACCCTATTTAAAGGAAAAATTCCCAACGGCTAATTCGAGTGGTCCTTGTCAAAATGATCTCGACCATTGATGAGGATCAAGATATCTTTTAATCTCATCCGTCGAATTTTTAAATGCATTTTAATATATTAAAAATTGAAATTCTGCATTGATTTACTCAAAAAATTTGACTTATTATTATTTTATTAATTTTTTAAGTTTTTATTTATTTATTAATTTATTAATTTTTTTAAATATTTATATTTCATATTTTTTATCGTTTTTTTATTTTTTATTTTTAAATGGATCCTCGAACTTAGCCTTTGGAAAAATCACCTAGGACCTAGGACTTAGGACTTATGAGGGGATTAAACATTTTCTAACCCTTAAGACACTTTACATCACGACTTTTACAATTTTACATCTCAAGGGGGAAAACCCATTTGTCATAGACCCTCATAGACCATCGAATTCTGCGACACAACTATAATCTAGTAGATCAACGCACTAGGATTCTCCTAAGATTCTAATGACAAAATTCATTTCGACTTTGGGGTTAGGCTGAAGGAAAACTCAGCTGATCATGGATCGGTGAGACAAAAAACCTTCCGGAACATAGATTATCACTAGAAAACTAGGTCCACCTAGGCAATTTACATACATGACTCAACTCTGCTAAGATTATTTACAATTCACATATGCAGACTGGGTTTACAACATAATATGTTCAAGTTGACGATTACTGTCGAATGGCACGAACACGTCAATCAAGCACTATCCCTTTTGCAAAGAAGAGGGGGTGTACTACTAAGGGTAATTGACATGTAGTGGTCAACACGTCTCAAATACTTCTGGATGTTTTATATACACCTCCTCTTCAATCACCCTGTTCAAGAAAGTTGTCTTGAAATCCATCTAGTGAATCTGCCATCCCATTTGTGATGCTAATGAGATCACGGCCCTAATAGAAGTGTATTTGGCCAATGGTGGGAAAGTCTCCTCATAGTGTATGCCTTCCTTCTGCGCATACCTCTTGGCCACGAACTTAGCCTTATATTTCTCGATGTTGCCATTTGCAACATACTTGATCTTGTAGATGCATCAAGAGCCAACTACCTGACATGTCCATTGGTCTAGGCATGAGCTGCCATACATCATTGATTATGATCGATTTGTACTCCTCAACCATTGCATCCTACCATGCCTTATGTTGTGCAACTTGCTAATAAATGGAAGGCTCTTTTTCAATGACCTCTTTCACCAACGCCTTGTACCTGTTTGGTTTTCCACACTCTCTGGTGGTCGCCTTACGAGCTCACACAAACTCTTGCACATCCTTCAATGTCTAAAGCACCTTGTTGTTTCTTCTTCCGCTGATGGTGGTTGGAGCTTCATGCTCCTCATCTTGCCCCTATTTACTGTTGAGGACTCACTAGACCTCTTGCACCTAAGCTAGTGCTTGTATTGGTAATTGTACTTGTGCTCTATTGTCCTTTTGCTGTTGCTTAACCCTTGGAGCTTCTGCTGGCGCACTTTGATCATCTGCTGGCAACTCGCGAGATCTTCTGAAGGCTTTTTCCTCTTGGAACTTGACATATTGTCTCATGATTATCCTCTTGCTTATAGGAATATAGATCTTGTACGCCTTGGACGTTTCGCTATAGCCAACGAAATAGCCCTTCTCTGTAGTCTGATCCAATTTGGTGCATTTATCATTTGGCACGTGAAAATAAGTGATTTTGCTAGATATTCTGAAGTGTCCAACCTCTAGCTTCTTCCTTATAAAAGTTTCTTCTCGTGTCATCTTCCCCAACGCTATATGAGGAACCCTATCTTGAATGTAGACTGTTGTTCTACATGCCTCTGCCCATAGAAACTTGGGCATATCATGGTCATATAACATTGCCCTTGTTTCTCCAACTATAGTCCTGTTTTTTCGCTCTATGACCCCATTCTACTGTGGGTTGTATGGAGCTATCCACTCTGTCCTGCTGCCCTCCTTTGCATAGAATCAAGTGAAGTCCTTATTTGTGTACTTGCCTACATTGCTTGTTCGAAGCACCTTGATCTTTTTACTTGTCATGTTCTCCACAAGAGCCTTAAACTCTTGGAAGCGATTGAAGACCTTGTCCTTCGTCTTCAAGCAGTAGATCTAGCTTTTCTTGGAGAAGTAATCGATGAAGGTTACTGAATATTCATAACCTCTAAGAAATCTAGTAGACTACAAGCCACATATAGCTGAGGGTATCAACCAAAGCACACCATTGGCTCTTCTGTCACTCCTTGGGAATGCTTCTTTCACAAATTTCCCATGCACACACTCTTTGCACTCTTCGTCATGTTTTGAGCTCAATTCTGGAACTCCTGTCATGGTCTTCTTGAGCAACTGGAGTGCTCCATGATGTAAGTGTCCCATCCTCCTGTGGAATTTTAAATTTTGTTGCAGTTACCCATTATTATTCACGAACAATTTAGATTACGTCTTCTGCAAAATACTTGCAACAAACACTAAATAAAACACTACTGCAACTTCACAAAATATAAATAAACCACAAGGACTGAGTAAATTATGCACACACACAAATTATGGACACTAATATTTTTAGACAAAAGTCCTTAGAAATAACCCCGAAGAGCAAAGCTTTGGTAAATTTCTCCACTACTACAACTGGCAAATTGATCTCGAAACACATTTTCCTCTGCAAAAACAAACTCGACCTCCTGTAGCGAACTCACACCCTCTGCCTAGAACTCATATTAGAAACTGAAAATGCTTTTGGAAATTTATTTCGACAAATATATTGCCTCCCTCTATCCACTAAAGCTACTTGCACCTCCTCTGGTAATTATTTCGACAACCTAAAATGGAATTACTTCTCCAGCAATTTGCACTGGTTAAATCAATAATTCACACCACTTGCTCGACCCTATTTCTACAGAAAAATTCAGCCTTTATATGACTGAGAATATTTGAAATCTCGGTGGAAATTTCCTTCTCTATTTCGGACCTTTTTGCCTTTCCCATTCTCCACTAGAGCCTCAAACTCTTGGAAGTTACTGAATACATCATCCTTGGTCTTCAAGAAATAGATCCAGGTCTTCCTGGAGAAATCGTCGATAAAGGTACAAAAGTACTCATTGCCTCCGAGAGACTTCGTAGACATTGGCCCACATATGTTTGAATGCACAAGGTCTAGAATCCCCTGCAATCTACTATCACTCCTTGGAAAATATGCTTTCAAAAACTATCCCAACACACATTCTCTGCACATATCATCATGCTTTGTGCTCACCTCTGGTACACCTGTCACTGTCTTATGAAGCAATCTAAGTGTTCCATGATGAATATGGCCCATCCCCTTACGCCAGAGCTCCCCCTAGTCTCTCAGATTGCTGCTGCTAACTAGTCCCTTAGGTGTGTCCATCTGCAAGTTGTATAATCGACTGGTCCACTTGTATAACTGGATGCTCCTCACCCCAATTGCTATAGGTGACCTCCAATCTTGCTGTAACAACACTATAGCCCCTCTAAAGATGACATCGTAACCTCTGTCCTGAAGGACTGATACAGAGATCGAATTTAACCCCAAGCCTAGAACATGCAACACATCATGGATAGGTATCTGCTTGTTGTTCTCTCTTTGAAATAGAACAATCACTCATGCTATAGGATTGCAGTTGGGCTTGTTCCCCATTTGAATCTGAAACCCGATGTCCTCCTCCTTGTAACTAGAGAAGTAGTCTTAACTCTGTCATATGAAATGACGCTCCATTGTCTATGTACCAGACACCTTGTGAAGTTGAGCTAGTTAGGCAAGCGATCAATGCGAACTCCTAATCCATCTTGCTAGAGAGTTCATTTGCATATGTTGAAGCTGCAACTTTTTCTTGCCCTTCTTCTTCCTGAGAGGACAATCACTGACATAATGACCAAATTGGTGATAAGCATAGCACTTGACCTTTGATAGGTCCTTATTCTTCTCCCCTTTTGAGCTTGGTCCCTTATTGGAACCCTTCTTTGCTTTCCCTTTTCCTGCTCCCTCACAACCTTCGGTGTCTTGCCACTGCTTCTATTCCCACTAACTAGGTTGAGCCTAAGCTCTTCTTGAGTGATGTTTCTCCAAAGGCATTCCCAATCTTGAAGTCTATCTTTTCTATTGATCACTTGGACGAAAACACTCCACTCCTTGGAAATTCCATTGAGTGTTATTCGCACAACCTCCTCATCACTGGGCTTATCAGCCATTGTAGCTAGCTCATCTTTGGAAAGTAGAACTCTGGTGAGGTAGGATGTAACGTCTTCTCCTTTATTCTACTTCATGGTGCTTAACCTCTCTCTAAAAATCAACTTCCTATTTTTTGTAGGATCCTAGTACAGTTTTATGATGGCATCCCACATTTCCTTTGTTGTTTGTTTCTCCGTGATGTGGAACAATATGATCCTTGACTCCATCAAGAATCATTCTCTTTGCTTTGGCATTCTCCTTCTTGTAGGTAGTCAGCTGTTGTGGATATGTCCGTACAGAAACAACGTTCTTTGCAAACTCCTTCAGATCATACTCGTCCAATAAGAATGACATCGTAGGCTTCTAAGCGCCAAATTTGGAGGCTCCATCCAACCTATCCTGATCTCTTAATCTTGTTGGGGTCATCCTTGGAAAATTTGGAAATTCAGCGAATTCAAATAAACTAGGGAAATAACTATAGAATTTGAACTGGGTTAAACCCTTAGCTTTCTTTTCACGTGCTTTGCGTAGATATTACTTCTGCCCACCGATCCACTTTGATACCATGTGAAATTTTAAATTTTGTTGCATTTACTTGTTATTCACCTATCAATTCAAATTATTTGTCTTCTGCAAAATACTTGTGGCAAACACTGAATAAAACACTACTGCAACTTAATATAAAATAAATAAGCCACAAAAACTGAGAAATTAAGCACACAAAAATTAGGGACACTAATATTTTTGATCAAATGTCCCTGGAAAAACCCTGAAGGGAAAACTAGTTTAGTAGATGAGGGTATTATTATTATTAATCTTCAACAATTTGAGAGTACATAAACGGCTTGCTTGACACTGACAAAGCTTTGGTGAATTTATACACTACGCCAATTGGCAAATCAATATGGAAACACAAAGTTTCCTTTGCAAAAACAAACTCGGCCTCCTCCAACAAACTCGCACCCTCTGTCGGCAACTCACACTAGCAATTGGAAATGCTTCCGGAAATTCGTTTTGGCAAATACACTACCTCCCTTTGTCCACTGAAGTTACTCACACCTCCTCCGGTAGTTATTCCTGCAAATGGAAATGGAGTTACTGCTACAACAATTTGCACTGGATAAACTGGCTATTCACACTACTTGCTCGATCCTTTTTATGCAAATAAATTTGGCCTTTGTCTAACTCTGAGAATACTGGAAATCTCTGTGGAAATTCGTCCGAAAACCTTCTCCCAAATTCTCTGCTGAAACTCTGCTGTTAGTATCCCTACACTACCTCTCTACCTTTGCTCTCATTGCAATTTTGTGTCTCCTTCATTGCTCCCCAAATGCCCATCTATTTCCTCTTATAATCTCTCATTGACGAATCAACGACCATGATCTAATCACAATCAATGGCTAAGCTTATCTTGACTACATCAAGTGACTTTTCCATAAGTCTCTAGAGGAAAATCGAGTTACCCCAATTAATATTGATTAATTAAGGTTATTTCCCTAAGTTAGACTTAGGAAATTAATTAACTGTTTAATTAAATCTAATCAACGTATTTTCTCGCGAAACCTTTTCTGGGTATTGGAGAAAATGTGCTCCCTAGCCTCATAGACACAATCTGAGACTAGAACACCTGTCCAAGCTATACAAACTAACACCTTGCATGCCATATCTTTCCCAAGTCTCTGCTATTGCTACTGCTGTTGCCAATCAGTGCCTTTGGAGAATCGAACAACAACTTGTACAACTTGTTGCTTCAAACCCCAATCTGTCATGATAAATGATGCAGAAATTTTAATGTACCCTTGTTGACATGCATGGTAACATCCTACTCCCACTTTCGGAGACATGCTCTACCTAGGAGGATGTGAGAACCTAAATCTTCCATTTGTCACGTGAAAGTTTTACAATACAACATCAATAGACGGAAAAAACTGGAATGGAGTCCTATCCCTTCCTAATGTGGCACCTAAAGTCAAAATCAAATGATAACTAATCTAGGAAATGAAATAGCATCTAAAGTAAATAGTGGAAATGGAAATATGACATGACAAAATATGTACCTAAACCAAAGCATGAAGAACATCACACAAGGAAAAATTGAATCTATGCTAGAATGAATGCTGACAAAATATTTAAACTAATTTAATGGTCATGCTAATTATTAGAAGCATGTAAAACTGCTTGTCTTTTTACCACTTTCATTCTTAGAATACTAACCCTTTGAGAAGTATAACAAATCTTCACTTCATTTCCATTCTTTGATAACTGTTCATGACTGTAGTTTATTCTTCTGAGCCACTTATTATACAGAGTAAGCTCAAACTCTGTCTACTCTGTTTCAGGACACCCGAATATTGACTCATTAACCATAGAATGGGAAGAAAATTCTTGGGCATGTGAGGTTATGAAGAATTCAGGAAAGGGGGAGCTTGTAGTGACTGTTGTATCAAAAGGGATTCAGGCAGGAGGACTATGGAAAACACTGCTCAATGCTTGTGAGGCAATTACGGATCTCATTGATTGGCAGCGCAGTGGTCCAGAAAGTATTTATGAAGTGTGGCATAGCATGGGAATTGAGGCTGCACGGAATTGCTGTTTGCATGTAAGAAATTATGTTGGTTTCTTTTCATCAAAAGATGTTAAATTTGTTATTCAATTTTTTGAAATCTGAAAATGTGTTTCACAAAGAGTTTTGTGAATACAGAGGCTTGAAGGTGTTGCTAGAGTTATGGACAAACCTATACATAAAAGCCATCTGCATCTGATAGTAGACTGCCTCTCTGTTACCGGCGTATTTTATGGTTTAACACCGATAGGTCTTGGAAAGCATCTAAATCAATGTTCTGTTTCTGCTCCTTTCATGCAAGCATGCTTTATGGTAAGTTATATATGCTCCATGTAGAGTGTGGAGGTTTTGGTTATATTCTTTGTTGAATAATTTGTTCTGTTGTTGATTTCAGAGCCTTTTAAATATTATTCAAGGTTGATCTTAGTCATTATTCAGAAATTTTTTTGCAGAAGCCAAAAAAACACTTTTTGGAAGCAGCTAAGAAGGGGACTTTGGATAATCTTTCAGGACCTCTGGATTCCTTGGTATGGGGTAAAGTTGCTCCCATTGGAACTGGTGCATCTTTTGATATCATATTAAATGAGAAGGTATGGGCTCATGCTTTATTGCAAATTTTTGCAATGATGGTAGCATTTTTTGATAAGGCATATCAACATAATATTGCTTTGGATATGGCATGTCAACATATTATTGATTAGAATGGTTGCCAAGTTAGTAAGAGGATAGGAGTTAGTTTAGGGAAAGTATTAGTTTTTCTTCTTCTGTTTTTAACTTTTTCCCCATAAAACAGATGCCGTTATAGCCAAACATTCCCATTATGCATGTCTGTTGATCACTGACTTGGAGACTTGTTGACAGTTGACAATTGTTATGCATGTAAGGGGGTAATTCTCTAGCATAACAGAGGAGATATTTACAAAATTTGGAATATCTTTTGCTGGATTTATGTTATATATTTGCTTCAGCGACCAACTCAAGTGCATTGCACGTATTTCCATTTAATATGAGGAAACAGAAAAATGGAATTGGGAAAGATCGCTCTTTTGAATTTACTGTCTTTGTGTTGCATAATAACAATACATTTGCTTATTTTCGAATGCAAAATTATGACAAAATTGGAAACGTTGATGAAAGAAAGACCGCTCTTTTGAATTTACTGTCTTTGTGTTGCATGATAACATATATTTTATTATTTTCGAATACAAAATTATGACAAAATTGGAAACGTTGATGAAAATAATAAATCATCAGACTTAACCTTTCTGTCGAACTAGCCTAAAATAAAATTTTAAATATCCTATATTAAGTAACTTTTATTATATCAGAAACTGAAGGATACTTCTCGCTAAAGAAGGCTGCTAAAATTAGACCATAAGTATTTTCAACGCTCATCACCTTCATTAGTCAATACATAGAGTTCTTTGTAAATACTAAACATGCTTCTAGATAATAAATGTTTTTGATATGCTCTATGCAGACAGAACATCCTATGCATTTTTACTAGTCTCTAGGAATTCTCCATTTTATTGGTCAATGTTCGTCTGGATCAATAGAAAGGGAGAAATTGTTTGAATGTGAGTAAAAAAATCATTGGGATTTATAATTACTTCATGGATAAGAACAGCTTGTTGAAGTGAATAAGGCATACTGTGATCTAGATTTAACACATGGTCCTAAACAAATGTCCTCTGCATTAACTGAAAGCATAGTAGAAATGATAGACAATACAGTGTGTAAAGCATGATGATCTAATGGGATAAATCATAGTTAATATGGCTGGTTTTCTTTGGGACATTATTGACAATTATGAAGTTGCTGGTTGTGCAGGAATTAAAATATTCTATAGAGGACTTATCAGAATTTCGTCATTTAGTAGATCATTCCTCTGTATTTCTGGGTTGTTTTCTTGCGCTCAATATACCATTTCTCATAGATTTCAAGGTTGAGAGATTAGCTTAAAAATTAATTAGAAAATGGCTAGTGATAAGGCCACATCGGTAGTTGGAGTTGTTCAAGCACCTCTCTTGTTGATCATGGAAAACATCTGTGCATAAGAAATTCATAACAATTCTTATTATCCTCGGAAACATTGTAACTTTTTGTACTTTTAACCTGTCATGCTGTTGTGCTTGGTAAGCATGAAAATTGTGAAGGATGATAATCACATATATCTAATCTTCATGTAGTTTAGAGAAAACCTCTTGGATTTTCAAAGTTGGGATCTCTTAGTCAGGGAGAAACTTGAAGCAGAATCCAAACCTATTGCGCTGCAATTGTTGCAATGTCTTCATCCGGCACCAACCATTGTGTAGCATGAGAAAATACTGAAAACGGTAATACCCAACTTCAAAAGTTCTTGAAGATTAGATTTTTATATTTGGTGGCAGTTACAGAACTAAATAAGGGCCTCGCATCTTAGTGTCTTTTGTTGCTAATATCTGTGTGATGTATCCAATAGTTCCAGTTTTCACTCTCTGCATTTTAGGAGTGTTCATGTTTATTGTAAAGAGGAACCCCAATGATTAAGGATGCTAGTAGGATCTCTGGGTATCTGACTAGTGAGGAGTGAACAGATGAGTTAATAAAGACGTAATATTTGCAAAGGCATCTGGACTCTCTGGATGGCCAGGGAAAATAATCTTAGTTTAAGATTATGAGTCTCTTGTGGATGATCTATATTAGAACATAAATCTAGGAGGAAGCAAGTGTGTGTGATGTAGAGCAAAATATTCTTATGTTGTCGTTTCCATCTTATAAAAGCTTATGCTTTAGATTCCTGATTTTCCAAATCTTCTTGCTGTTTGGCAACAGCATTTGAGACTGACAGTTACGATTCACTATCCTTGAGTATGTTGTTTTATTTTTTGTCTTCTTGTACTTATGAGGTATACCTACACATGAACACTCTAAATTTGTTGCAGAAATATCCTTCCATAATTTGTTTGTTTGATAAACTTCTTTTATTGTATTTAGTGAAGGACTATAGTGACAACTTTGACCTATGATTAAACTGGTTTCCATTTATAACTTGTATTTTAAAGATAAAATGCCTGATGGTTTATTTCCTTGAATTGTCTTCAATTATGCTCTGAACACTCTTCCTTTCTATGTAATGAAATGACTGAAAGATAATGCTTTGTGTAGGAATTTTACCATTACCTCTTTCAATCATTTTGACCTTTTTTTTAATTTTATGTTGTGGAGCAGAAGCAGGAACCTATTAAGAGTGTAGATGTCTGTGAATTTTTGAATGTTATAAGAGACAGAGAAGTCCTGGCATGTCCCACACACCCAGTTGAAAGTTTTAAGGATGCATACATGACAGGAAATGTTCAATTTGGAGATCAAATATCCAGTGCATTCACCCATATAGAGATGCAAAAATTTCAAACCAAAGCATATTGTTTTCCTCCCAGTAATAAGTTGGTTAAGACTGTGAATAGTCATGTACCTGTGAACAGCAGAGAAACAGAAGGTTCCTGTCAGGTTGAAAATTGTGTAGAGGAAATAGCTGAAGCAGACTTCCCACCAGGCTTTGAGCCATATAATATTGGAGATGCTCAAGCACAGGGTGATTTTGTTGCAAGTGAAGAGGAACCAGACAAAAGTCAATTTCCTGAGCATGGACCTTCAAGAGTAAAGACAAGATCCAAATTTCTCAAAGCGATGAAGCAATGGAAGTCCATATTAATTTTGTTTCATTCTTTGCGGGGAATCCTACACAACAGGTTCTGATGCATTCTTTATTCCTCTATTTTTGTTGCATAATCCATTCAATTTTTGAAACTTGTAAAAATGAAACACATAAATGTAAGGTACAATATATTGAAAATGACACCTTTGATTTTATTCAATGTCAAAATGAATTCATACGAGGACTTCCATGTACAGAATAATATATAGCATCTGTTTGTTTTCGTATCAGGTAGCAAATGCTAGTATATTTGGGATATTTTTATACAATATTTAATTGGCCATATCCACTATGTTTAAGAAGCATTGTACTAGGCCGCAGTAGAAGTCAAATCGTACTACTTGACATTGTAACATGCTTTCATGTCTTTTAGTTCAAATGATTGACACAAAAAATTGGAAAACAAAAGCTCTAGGAAAGTGAGGTTGAAAAGAGGAAGGAAATCTTATTAATTTTAAATGTTTCATCAATCACTAGAAGGAATCAACAGGACTATTTTACAGATGCCCTTGTGAAGCAATGAGGGATTGTTCACTGCTTCTTGTATCAAAGCTTACACATAATATCTTTAGATGTAATTGTCTTTGTATGCCTTAGAGAACAACTGCACTTCTGGAATAGGTTAATAACTACTCATGGTACTATGTTACTAGAGAAAAATGCTATGTTCGAATAATATTACTGTTCCAAGTAAGTCCCAAAGATTTGGATCTAGTGAACAGTGCAGGTGGTAATCATGGATGTCCTATTTTCATGCATAGATCATGTACAAAGCAACCACTAGTGTCAATAGATAATTGGTTCTCTATGCTTAATACACAACTCAAACAAACACTAGCTGCGCATTACCACGCCTTGCATTGAAATTCGATAAAAAATTCCATGCTAAAAACATCAATTAAAATTTGCACACACACACACATGGGTATATATATATATATATATAATATATATATATATATATTATATATGCCAATTTTAATATGTTAAATTATATAATTCACATTTCTTTTTTGAATAATTGAAGCTCAAATGGGGAGTTTGAGAGCACACTTGTGGAACCCTAGCCACGACCAACTGGATTTTTGGTTTGAACACCCTTCAAGCAGCTATGGCAGTTTGTCGTAACAAGGCAGGTATAGGTCCTGACAGTTTCTTATTGCTTGGGCAAGGACTTTATTCCTGAATCTCTCAAGGTGCCCTTTCTGATTAGGGCTGGACGGTGCATTGTTTTCTCTATTCTTTATGGCATTTAAAGTTTCCTCTAGGTTGCAATTGAATTCTTCTTAAATGTTTTATCTGCCTCTTGTTGGAAGAGGTGTGTAAACATTGGTATGGAATTTCATTGTTCTATGTTTTGTATGAATACAGAACCTTGGATGGATGCACCATATAACCCAGTCTAGAGTGCATTAGGTTGAGAGAGTATGGGTGGCATGGTTTACTGCAAAGTGTTTAGACAGACTTGATAGCTCAGTGGTTGGAGTCCAAGATTGTTTGACCACACTATCCCATGATAAGATGGTATGGTGAGAAAGCATTCCTCGCATTTGAGGCTTGTTACCACAAAATCTAGTAGGGCTTGGAGAGAGAAACACTATAAGACAACATCTCGACAAAGTGCTAACAATGGGGTAGAGGCCCAATGTCACCTCAGCCAAAAACCCTTGCTCTTTATGAACATTCACTAATGGAAGGAGTTTCGGTAGAAGGGAGATCACTTAAAAATTTAAAATAGATATGCCCATTCAAGAAAAAGGCTAAAAAATGGTTCAAGGCTTCAAGGAAGCAAAATGCTCTCAAAGAAAAACCCTAAAAAAACAAGGTACAAAACCTAGGGTTTTTGAAGTTTTTGATGGTAATATGTATTCACAAGGTCAAGAACAAAGAGAAAGTTTTTTTGCAATGACAATATCTATTCCGAGGCTCATGAAACCCTTAAGAAAGTCCTCAAGTTGAGGGAGAAGAAATTAGGGTTTCCTTCTTAGAACAACACCTAGGGTAGGATATTTATGGATGAAATTTGTGTGTATGCCAACCAAATTGATAGGTTAGGTATCCTATACCTATCTCTTGATGTTTAGTCTCTCAAATCACCAAAAAGCCTCCTCCCTAAAATTTCGCTCCAAGCCCTAGACTTTTGCTCCAACCTTAAAAGGATCAAACTTGAGAAGAGAAAATTATGGAGAAAATTTAAGGTTGTTCATCAAGTGACTGGACCAGTGCCTTGTCCTATGGGGATATGGAGTCAAGGATGTGCTAGATAAGCCTAATTCCCCTCCAAGGAGGTCAAAATTTGATGCCTTAGCTATCAAAATTTCAACAATTACCCACTTAACAGAGTAATGGATTCTTATGTAGAAGAACAAGAAGTACTTCACTGGGAATATCTATTATATGTCATACAATGAGTAACATATGCAATACTCAACTAGATAGCCTTTAGAATTTATTTCAAAAAATTAGGGCACAAACAAGCTTAATCTAGAAGTAGCAATTCCATACATGAGACCGTTCCAAAATAATAATCTTCAACAATAGACACTTACAAGATAACATCTAGTATATCAGTCCATTACACCAAGAAATAGCTCTAGAGAATGTCAAAATCAGCTTCCATACATCAAAATGCATCCAAGTATCTCCAAAATCACCCACAAGAAGCAAGTGTGAATTATCTAAAAGGTTCGAAATTCACAAGTTTGATGATGAGAGAGATCGAATGAGATCTCTCTAATTTATGTGTTCAATGATCTTTAATTTTAGCCTATGAGCCCTTCAAATAATAAAATAATGGGAAAATACTAGGCGAGGTTACAAGCCAACGTCATAGCCAATGTAAAAAAAGAACAAATAACCAACAAAGAGGTCGAAATACTGACGCCATGCATGCGTAGGGCCTTTTAGGGCATGCATTGGGCTCCTCTAGGGCCAAAGTCAGTGTATAGGGCTCCAAAAATCATGATCCAGGGGTTGTTCCCTAAATCTCCATGCAAATCATTTTGTGGATCCTAGTTTTGTGTTTGGGGCACAAAATGGGTCTTGTTATGCTTGCCACCTACACCTACTAGTTAGTGAGAAAATCCTTTAACCCCACAAGGTGTGGTTGGTGGCAAGAACAAAGAGTTGGGGCTGTCACCTATTCCCAACTCTCTTCGTCTATAAGCTATCTCCTAGGTTAGCTAAGGGGGGTGGTCCCTAATGAAAATGTTATATGATATGAGTGTCTAGGAGATTGAGTTAAGGTTAATTTGGATTATTTGTCAAAAATAACTTGTTTCCAAGAATTAAGAAAACATATGAATAAATAACCCAATTTCAATGATAAATTCAAAGCATAGACCAATGCTTTCAAATAAATAACAATAGCTTGCTCAAAAATGAAATCATGATACAATGATAGACAATCCTGCAAATGTTAGACCAAGATAAACATGTAAACATCAATTGCAACTATAAAAGGAAAAACTACTTGGAAGTAAATGCCCAAATGACAAGATAATGACATCAATTACAAATATATGAAATAACTTTGAAATAGAGTTACACCAATGAAAGAATTTCCAAGTACAAGAAAATGAAAGAAATGGAAATGTTAACAAAATCAATCCACCCACAAGCCTTTCTCCCTAAATGGAGAAATAGGATGCCATGGGTAAGACCCACGCTCCCTGTAATATTCCTAATTAGCTATGGCTAATTGGAATATTCGATTTTGTTCGATTTTTGCCTTCTATAGTTTCGTAAATAAAAAGTGAGGAAGGGGGATCATAACTCACTTTAGAATAAAAAGTCACTTCCTAGGTAGCACAACATTGTGACTTAAGGGGAACCAAGGGGGCCAAAGGGGGACGCAAAAATGGGGCCGACGCAGACACATGGCAGGACTGCGCAGGAGGGAAGGAGCACATGGCAAGAAGGGGATCATGCAAGAGAAGGTGAGCCTAGGGATTGTGAGAGGCAGAGGCTATAAAATAGAGAGGAACCCCCTCATTTGGGATCATTCAGTTATGTGCATTTTGAGCTAGTCGTTTCGAATTCTGAGCACGCTGGCTGTTTAGCTAGTCTGTAGCACTGTTTAGTGCATCGAGTGTCTCCGTTTGGAGATCTCACGCTCAGCCCCGGGGGACTTCAAGTGCCTGCTCAGCACTTGGAGAGGGACGCAGTTCTTTTTGGGTGTAGTGCTGGATTGGGGTTTGTAGGTGGATTCATGCCGGGAGATTGAGTAGGGGTCCAGCTCTTGTCTCATTGGAGGATTTTGGCAGGGTTTCATATAGTGTTTCAGGCAGAGTTTAGAGAGATTTTCGTCAGTGGCAGTGCAGGGCATTGAGAAACTGCATAGAACCCCAAGAGGGTGTTTTTTGGGGGTCGGCCATTCCAGGAAAGCTTCCTGGGTTTTTCTGGGTTTCTTGAGTAGAGCCCGAATCTAGAGTTTCAGCTTTTTCCTAGAGTATTTCTTCACTTGCCTTGTGCAAGTTGAGGTGCCATATGTCTGATCACCTCTTGTACTCATTTTATTGCTCAGTATAATAAAATGGCTTAGCATTTCTCGCTGCTTTTTTGTGTATTTGCTTATATTTCCGGTTTACATTATTATATACTGTTCCATTGTTATTTTATCACTTCTGGGTTATTATATCATTTGCACATATTTTGGAGTTTTTGCTAGGGTTTTGAGGAATATTATGAGTTAGGAATATTACACTCCCATAACAAAAACAAAAAATTGTTCTTAGAGGGCAACCCACGGAATAATGGAAAGATACAATATAAGATCTTGCAATAACAAGGAATTGCCTTAAAACTATGGGAGCCTCAAGAGATGAAATGATTCTACAACTTGAGAGAGGAAGTTCGTAAAAAGGAACATGGCCTAGCCTCCTTCATAGGTCCTCCAAATGCCCACAACCTCCTTGAAAAGAATCTTTAACGCTTGAGGTAAACTACAAGAAAGATGTTAGGGCTGCAAATCTAAGACATGGTTAGTGTGCAAAAAGAGATCATGCAAATAAGTGAACATACTACAAAATAATGTACAAAAAAAACTAAATCAAATGATGGGAAAGGATCCCATCACTTGACTAACTTGTGAAATATCTTAACTAACTAGATAATGAAATGGAAGCACAAGATCAAAGATAATAATTTTGTTGAGATTTTAAACTTATGCACAAACTATGTCAAAAGGAGGACCTTGCAAAACAAGTACTTCGAAACATTAAGCTTTTGAGATACAAATAATGATGAGAGCTTCTTGAAAACAATGCCAAGAGTGGGTTGGTCACTTCAAGACTTCCCCTCATGCTTGCTAGTTGATCCAAAACTGGTTCTCTACAAAACTTCCAACACACATTAACTCATATGGATTAATCAATTAACAATGGTTAAGGTAACTCTAGAAATTTGTATGAAAATGACTAGAGATTGTCTACACCTAGAGCATATTCATAAACCAATTGTAAATGCAAGATAACTATACATCTACAATTCTATGAAAGCATATGAGAAATGAAACACATTAAAGCACAAGTAGAAAAGATCATACCATCAAAGAATCAAACACATGCTCCAATGGAATAACAATCATGAATGAACCCCAAAGTCTTTTTATTCATATGGAGATCAAGTGTACATAGAAGCAGAGCTTCCTCAAGCACATTAGCTCATTGCAAAAAATACAATATGAGAGCCCAAGGCTCAATTATATAGGACAATGGGTGGAGATCTCAATGAAGAACCAAGTGCCAAGTGTGATGATGATGATCCAAAATCTCCCTCACGCAATTTGAATTCCCTAGAGAGAACCACACAATCCTTGAGAGGCCAACTTTTAGTATGAAGAGGGACAAGTGTATATGGGAGTGGAGTGGTAGGAGACCACTCTCCACTCATCTCCAGCGAAACTGCAAGTCAAAGCCCACCAAAATGATGACTCACTAAGGAAATTCGAATTCCTATCCTTGATAAATGTGATTTCCCTTTGAGAAACTCGTGGTCCCCTCCAAAAAATCGATTTTCTTGGAGCACATGTCTTTTCCTTGATTTTAGGAGTCAACATCGCCTTGAGACTTCACTTCAACCCCATGATTTTCGACCTCATTTTCACATCATTTAACATGTGTGGATATTTTTTTCTCCATATATTTAATTGTTGGCTCAAGTTATTGGCACATTTTCCACTAAACTTAGGAAATGTGGGTTTTGAGGGGCTAGAACATATTTTTGACCCCTCAAAGTGTCTTAGTACAAAATTGACGGTTAGAGGTGCAATTTTTATACTCATACCCCATACAACTTCTCTAGACATCACTTATTAAATTTCATATACAAATTTTATTCCAATTTTCGTCCTACGGGGAATTTAAAAAATTAAAAAATGACTCCCTAGACCTAACCAAATTCCACGAAACTTTACGAGTGATCTAGTATGGTAATATACAATGACCCTAGATGAGTGTTGTAGGAAACATCCCCCCCAGATCAAAAGCTCAAAATATGATTCATACGGATCTGTGGGTGATCCACCCTCCAAAACGCGATCTATACGGATCTGTGGGTGATCCGCCCTCCGAAACGTGGATCGCGCTGAAAAATACGATTCCTGCCATTTGGGAACCATATGGCCCGATCCGCGTTTCGTACAGCGGATCGGCCATATGATCTGCAGTGTTTTCAGGTCGGATCTGTATAGATTGCCACCGCTTTGCCGGGCAAGCGGCTGTTTTCGTCGCGCGGGCCACAAAGTGTTGCATTTTTTTATTTTTTTCCTTTTTTTTTGTTTCTCTTTGTTGGTGGTGGGTCCACCTCGGGTTAGGGTGAGGAGTGAAGGGATTAAAGACCCTTTTATCTCTCATTTGCTCACTTTTATTTTATGAGAGTTTGGAGAAGAGAGGAGAAAGAGAGGAGAGTTTGGAGGAAGAGCTAGGAGAAGGAGGAGGAGCTTGGAGGACTTCCATCTACAAGAGGTAAAGAGGTAAGTTCAAACCCCAATCTCCCTCATTTTTTGACATTGTTTTTTGTATTTTTCTCCTTCCTTTCCTACTCTTTCCCATTCTTTCTACTTGCTCATTTAATTGCAGGTTGTCCACCGCCTATATCCATACTCCAAGATGGTGTTCTTTTGGCTTCTATGTATCTTTCAATTTTGGTTTTAATGATGGAAAGAGGGAGTTGGAATAGAAGGGAAGAAGAACAAGAGGATAGTGGTCCCCATATGAGTGACCCAATGTATGATGAGGAGGAAGGGTTTGGAGAGGAATGGGATGAACTTGAAGGGAACACTGAAACACTAGAGGGGAAAGCTACATTAACATCCTTGTGGAACTATGTGACGAAACTTGAAGGGGGAAAGTGTGGTGGAAGCTACTTTTGTGCCCTCATGGTTGTCATGGAGGAAAACCATATAGTGGTTCATATACCAGTGTGAGGAGGCATCTTTGTGGGTGATGGACAATGATGATAAAAAGGGTGCTGCGGGGATAAAAGTTTCCCAAACATTTCAGCTGAACAAAGAAGAAAATACATCCAAATAGAGGAGGTTGCACAAAAAAAAGAAAGAAACAAAATACTCATTCTGAATCAAGTGCAACCTCTAGATTTGGTAGCTCATCTCCTCATTGTACTTCTGCAACCTCTGGAAGTAGAAGAAAAATAGGGGATTTCCTGAATGTTGCTAGGAGGGATGATGTGGATGGAAAGATAGTCCAATATCTTTGTGCTTGTGGTGTACCATTCATTGTGCTTCGCTCTCCCTATTGGCATGAAATGGTTAGGCCATCAATGAAGCCCCAAAAGGATACAAGTCCCCCAACTATGAGAAAGCTAGAATAGTGTTATTAGAAAGAGAAAAAGAAAAGGTTCAAAAATCTTTGACACGTTTTACAAATGGGTGGGTAGATTATGGGGTATCGATTGTATCTGATGGGTGGACAAATATTAGAAACCAACATTTGATAAATGGTCTTGGTGTTTCTGCTAGTGGTGCAGTATTTATTACATGTCATGACTCCTCCTCCATCAGTGCATCTTCCCAAAACATTGCAGATCTCCTATTGCAATCAATCAAAATGTTGGTCCAAATAATGTGGTTCAAGTGATCACGGATAATGCAGCAAACTATAAGGTAGAAGGAAAAGTTATTCAACGTACTTATTCACACATCTTTTGGTCTGGGTGCCTAGTTCACACTTTGAACCTTTTGATGCATGATATTGTGAAGCATAAAGAATGTGGGTGGATTAATGAGCTTTACAGGAGATGGAAGCAACTCATTAAATTCATCACAGGGCATACAAGGGTAAACTACTTCTATGGCACTTACTCCAAGTTGCAGTTGCTTAAACTTGCAAAAACAAGATTTGCCAGCTATTGCCTCACCTTTAGGCGTCTAGGGAAGGTGAGACAAGCTTTAACTAATATGGTGTGCGCTGAATCATGGGAGGAAATTAACACTGATAGAGATGGTGCTAATGTAGCCAAGGACACTATTCTTGACATGTATTTTTGGTCACAAGTTAAATATGTTTTGCAATAACCAATTTATTACATGATCAAGTTTGGAGATTCAGATCGACCAATAACTGGGGAGGTGTATGAACAAATGGATAGCATGTTGGGGCAGATTAAAGACATTGTTGAGACTAGAGATATCACCTTATATAATTATATTCGTGCAAAGGTGGAAAACCAATGGGAAATGCTAAATGTTCGATTGCAAGAATTTACATATGTTTTGAGACCTAAATACTTTATCCATCATGGATTTCAACACCAAGACTTGTGGGGGGGGGGGGGGGGGGGGGCCGGGCGGAGCAGGAGAAAACCACACCAAGCTTAAGAGGTTCACAAAAAATATATGATTGCATTGAGTAAATTAGTCCCTGATGAGGAGGCTGCCATGGTACAGAGATAGTTGAGCAACTATATGCTTAACATTAGTCCATTTGGGAGCATGCATGCAATTAGAGATCGAGAGACTTTTTCTTCTCTTGAGTGGTGGAACATGCATGGAGGTGCTACTCCACTTCTACAAACTTTGGCATTGCAGATGGTATCACAAGTGGTAAACACTTCTTCTTTAGAGAGGTGTTGGAGCTCTTATTCTTTCATCCACAGTGTTAAAAGGAATAGGTTGAGTTTAGACCAAGCAGAGAGCTTGGTTTATGTTCATTACAACTTGCGATTGTTGTCCCATTACTGTGATGATGCAAAGACTAATAAAGACCTTAAGGTTTGGGACAGGAATCCAAAGGAGCCCAATTTGGAGGATGTAGTGTTGCGATTAGAGAAATTAGAGGATGCTCTTATCCAAGTATGTCCATTGTGGTATGAACTTTGCTTATAAAGCATTTCTCAAATTCTTGTTTTTAATTTTTTTGTTAACTAGTGGTTTTTTTTGGTATGAATTTTTTGAGCAATTCCAGGATGATGATGATGATGGATTTGAGATGCCACCCCCATCTGGTCCCTTGGTTCTCAGGTTCCATGGCTCAACACCAACAACAGGGGGTTCTTCTTCATCAGTTTCAGTGCCACAACTTCCACATGCACCATCTTCTTCATTGCCACCATGTGGAGGCCCACCACCACGTCCTCTTCGTGGTGGAAGGAGAGATTAATAGATATATTCACAATTTACTACTTTTGTCATAGATTAATTTTGTCTTGGTAGTGACCAAGTGACCTATTTTGTAAACATTATTATTTGAATTTTGGACATGATAAATGTTGACAGTTGCTCACTTACTAGATGAATAGTAATATGCTCTATGTTTTATGTTTTATAATATGCTTAAATGTTTTATGTTTTATAATATGCTTAAAAAATTGATGTATGCTTGTACTTGCTAGAATATAGATGGCTGATGCTCGAATAATTAATCATTGATGTACAATGGAATCATGGATGCCATATCTATCTTGATTTATGTAAAAATATGCATGTTTTCATGTCTTCTACAACTAATTTGGTATTTGGAATGTTTGTTTTGAATGTAAATGCAAACAATATATATATATATAATATATAATATATATATATATATATATATATTGTAGACGCTTCCGAGATGCTTCGCTTCCTAGATTTTTGGAAAATGACACTTCCGCGTCCTTGCTTCCAAAAAACGTCTCCGTTTCATCCCCACTTCATGCAACATTGCTCTAGACACTAGTACTCACCCACGGCCTCACCATCAAGCCGCACTTCGACTTTGATGTTGTGCTTGTAGGAAAAAACTCAATTAATTATTAAGTCCTCATAAGGAGATGATAATTAACCAAGTGAAAAAAACTCCCAGAGTAGTACTCACTTGATGACAAGGTCCCAAGCTACCTAGGCCTGTTACATGACTCAAACTCATCATACTAACATCACTTTACATCATCCCCATAGGGCTTGTGGAATCTGGGTACAGCAAAAAATGATAAATACTCATTTGATGACAAGGTCCCAAGCTACCTAGGCCTGTTACATGACTCAAATTCATCATATTAACATCACTTTACGTCATCCCCATAGGGCTTGTGGAATCTGGGTACAACAAAAAATGATAAGAAGAAAAAGTAAAGTTGAAAATCTCTGGTAATGTGATGATCTATGATGATACAATCAACCTTTGGTACATCATTGGGACATGGAGTCTTCAAAAATTTTCAAGTGCCACTCCAGTGGTCAACAAGTCTCATGGGTCTCGTGGTGATAGAATAGGCTGATTTTTCTCCAACATTAAGGGCTCTAGGGATGGTGCTAGCCCTCCCATGACTCAAGGGGTGAGACAAACCTCATCTAGGCCTTGTATTAGCTACCAAACCATGTTATCATTGCTAAGTTAGCTAGGGCACACTAGTTGAAGAACATCATCTCCTGAATAATGTGGGGCAAAGTGCAGAATGTTGGGGTGCTTTACGTGCCCATGGAATGGAATGATGCTCTGCAAGTGGTAGGAATCTGATGGCTCTTAATGCTTCATCTGTACGGTGTCATAATGCTCCTCCAGTGGAATTGGGCCCCAGTTAAGTTGCCCATCCCATGATGCAAACCACTTGCCAATAACACATAATGTCTGGTGTTGTATCTTCACCATTAGGTACAATAATCATTAATGCATCTAAGTGTACCAAGCTTGTTAGCCAAGGGAAAATTGACACTTCATTCAAAGGAAAGGCCTAATATGAGGCACACTTGCTTCAATGAAGCTTAATGGCTGTCCAAGAAAGACCTAAGAAGCTAGAAATCAAGATCTAGGGATTTATGATCATATAATGAGGTTAGGTATATCTAGAACCAAGATCTCCAAGATGATATACGACCTCTCAATAAGCTCAAAATCCAATATAGGTGTTGCCAAAATCGAGAGACCTATATTAGGTCAACACAAGACCTAGGGTTTATGACCTATCGTGGGAAAAAGACCTCCTAGGTGTACACTAGGTCAAGGTAGGACAATGGAAGGGTCAAAATGATAAACTTCCTTTGAGTTTTATATGCAAAGACCCTCTGTTAGTTTTTGTAGCATCGGATGTGTTTTAGCCAAGAAATTTGGTGGAGACTGCAGTGTGGAAAAAGTCGAGAAAAAATTAGGATTAAATCCCCAAAATGCGATTTTTTTGGCTGGAAGATTAAATCGGCCGATTTTTTGCCGATTTTTTCCCAGTTGAAAAAGTCGGGATTAAATCGGGACTTTTTCCAAAAAATTGTGAATGAGGTAGTTTCTTTAACGATTTTTAATTTTTTTTTGTTGAAAAAATTAGTATTTTATTGAAAAAGTTGGGATTTTTTTTTAAATGAATATTTTTGTATCTTTTTAATTTTGCGGACTTTTTCAAAAAACTCTAGACTTTCATGACTTTTTCAACTTCTGGACCCTTGCCGATTTAATCCTGACTTCAACTTTTTCCACATTGGTGGAGAGGCTAGAATATATGAGATCTCTAAAACCCATAAATTGTTTATGAAAATTCCATCTAGAAACGCACATAGAAGGATCTAGAGGTGATCCTAGCCATCGATTATGTATTAATCTTAGTTGTTGGTGCTCCAACAATGGATTATAAGAGGAGGTCGATGTGGTGATGGAGAACACACTTGAGCAGTTTGATTTCTTTGCAGACCAATTTCCAAAGTAGCAACAGTCAGTTACTGGAGAGAGCCAAAGATCGAAGCAGTGAGTGAGTGGCAAGGACAGTGATTCGAAGGATGTTTTTCTAGATCCGGAGAGGTAGAAGCAAGAGGGTTGAGTTATCCCAGTGAGGCAACGCAATAGCTTCAGAGAGGGCAGTTCGATTTCCTGGAGAGAAAATCGTTCTCAGATCTAGAGGTTGAGCAGAGGATCTAGAGGGTCAGAGAGACAAATTTCTTAGTAGTAGAAGGTAGAACGACTTAACCAGAAACCAGTTAGAGGTTAGACGTCATAGTTACTACACAATCCAGCACAAAGGGTGATGTAGAAGCTTCAGGAGGCCGAGTTTTATGTAGAAAAGTTGTGCTGGGATTGCTTTTGGAGGAAGGGTAAATTCTCTTCAATAATTTTGCCCATATTTTCTTATTGTGGATTGCGTAGTAAGACTTTGAATATATGTAACAACTTAAGTAAGCATATTATTTTGCAGAAAAGTTTCATCCTAGGGGTTTTTTCATCTCACTGACTCGTGTGTTTCTAAACACAAATGTTCAGCAGAGATTTTCCCTCCAGCCTCACCCCAAATCTAGGGTGGAATTCTTCGTCAAAGTCTTAGGGGAGTCCTAGTGTTTTAGTTGAGTCTGATGTAAAAGTGATTTGGGAATAATTCAAGCTATTTGGCTAAATTATTTTATTACAAATCACTTGGTTTACAAGAACATATTATCTCACAGATGGGGTATGTGTCTTGAGGGTCTAACCAAATGTGTATTCCCGCTTTGAAGGTTGAAAATGTAAAATTTTATGTATTAGAGGGTGGAAAAAATATTAAATCCCCTCATGTGTAAATTAATTAATTTTTCTGGCAGAATAAAATTAAATCGCAAGGTTGAAAATTAATTAATTAGAGTCAAATTAAGTTGTCTTAGGAAAATTAATTCTCCAGGTGGGAAAATTCATGCGTCTTAAAAGAATAAATTTTTAAGGGTCCTCCACTAAGGGAGTATTGTAAATTTCAAGAAAATCTGGATCCTTGAGCCTTGGTGGTTAAGTCAAAGTCAAATTTTTGAGGAAATTAGCTCTAAAAGTAAATAATTATTTTGAGCTAATAAAAATGGAATTAAATAATAAATTCGAAAATTTCTCAAAAATAAAAAACCAAAGGCCAAGATTAAAAGATAATTAAAAAAAATTCAACAGTCAAGATTATTTTGACAAGGATCAAAGAAACTAGCCATAATTTTTCCACTTGGAGGATTGATCTATAAATTAGAGAATCATTTGAGTCTCTAACATGATGATCTCTAGCTAAAAAATTGCCGCTAAAACTTTCATGTAAACTATTGTCCCGTTGGGATGTTTTATTTATTTATTTCTATTTCTTTGTTGTTTTATCATAATAAAGACTTTGGGTGCAATTTCAAGGTGTTCCATGTTCATGATTTGTGGTATGTACTGACTACAGGCTTTCCTATGTTGTGTTGAATATTGGTAAGGTTTGTTTTCATTAGATGGAGATAGAATCATGCTATTGATAGTTTTGGGCTAATCTTAGGTGGCTTGATTCCCCATATGATTAACAAATTGTCTTGAGATAAATACATAGTGTTTGCAGATACTTCAGTCCTTGGTCTCCAAGTTCACAAACTTGGGCATGAATTATTTTGCTTGGATCCCAAATATTTGTATGGTGGATTTAATCTTTGCCAAGGCTATTGTGTGCATTAGGTTTCTAAAGTATTTTTAGCTATTCATCTTAGAAATAAAAAAAATAAAAAATCTCAAATTTTTTATTTCAAAACCCTTGTACATTTGTAAATTTTGTGAATAGATTTGTAAATTAATTTTGCTAATTGGGGTTTTGGGTTCTTGAGATTTTGTATATATTTGTGGGTTTTGGGGTTTTGAAATTGAAATTTATTTTTTTTATATTGGGTATTTGGGTTTTCATTCTAAATTTGTTTTAGGATTGAGAAAGAAATTGACATTGGAGACCTCAAAACCCTAGACGTCTAGGGTTTTCAGGCTATTTTTGCAGGTTTCTTATTTTCAAAGCAGGGAAGAAACCCATTTTTTGAAGGCCCTAGCCCTTACCCAGCCTAAAAGGCTAGTGTTTGGGACCTGTTTTGCAAGAATTAAGAAGGCCATAAGCCCTACAAGGGCTAGATCTCATTGCAAACAAGGGTTTCTTCAAGGGATTCACATTTTATCTCTCACAATTTGTATTGCAGTGATTTTGGGGTTAACATTGTGTTTTCAGGTGGTCATCTTCATTGGAAGTCTTCCTAGCCATCTACAAGACCCAAAGGCTTCTTGGTTTTCTATATGAACCCTAACTTGTCACTGTTTTACCACTGCCGTAATTTTTACTTTTAATAGTGATATATAAGCCCTAAAATAACATTTAATTTGGTCAAAATTGCAAATTTGAATTTTCCTAAATTTTGGCCATTTGGGCATTAACCTAGATCTGATTTTTTGCTTGCTGGAATTTTACTGCATAACTAGATATATCAGTTCTGAATTGAAGGAGATCAAATAAACATATATAAAAATATCAGAGACATAAAAAACCAGACATGGCGGAAAAGGCTTCAACCTTGATGTATTCTTCACACTCTCCTCTCAATATAAAGTACAAATAATGTTTATGATATACATATAAATACATGAGGAAGTTTGTCTCAAGATAGTATGTCTATCTTGGACACTATGGTTGAGCAAATCTCTCAACCAAACACTAATCTAGGAGCCTAACTAGTTGGAGAGAATCTCTCAACCAACTAGTCCTAAACTGACTCCTAACCATGAGGAACAAACTCAATCTAGAAAGATAGGAATAAATCCTAACTTTCATGATCTAATTAATTTAATATTTTTGGACTTATTATTGTTTTTTAATGTGAGAGTGAGGCTAACATGCCCCCCCTCAATGATAAGTCCAAAGTAATAACCTGGTACCATCTCCAAGTCCTCATGCTGAAACTGTTGATCCTCAAAAACATTCCCTGAAAAACCGCCAAAGCTGGATGTTGAAAAAACTCCAACCTGACGAGAACATGAATCAACTGCAATTCTGATTCATCTCTGAAAGTTACTTGACGACTCCATCATGTGCCAAGCTGCAAAAGGATCCATCTGTCCTTCAATCAGCATCCTTTGTCCAGTGACAAAATGTTGATGATGCCCACTGGCGAATTTGCTTTGTCCACTGACAAAATATTGAGAACGCACACTAGCGAATTTGCGGATGTCAAAACTGCTCACTGTGCTTTGTTGAAAACTTCTCACTACTGCTTTTGTTGTTGAATGCCCATTGTCAAATTTGTTGATGTGAAACTGCCCATTGGATACTTGATGTTGATGATGGCAAAAATTGTTGATCGCCCACTGGCGAATTTGTTAATGATGCCCACTGGATGCATTGTCGATGTGCACTGGCTAATGAGGATGCCCACTGGCTGATTTGATGAAGACTTTCCATTGGCTGCTTTTTCTAATGTTGTCGAGACTTTCAGTCTGATAACCACCTTCAATTCCATTATTATTTCCCCCCTTTGTTAGCTGGTAGGAGAGACAATCATTTTCACTTGATTTCAGAACTCTCCCCCTTTAGGTGTAGGAGAGTTTCTTCATTTTACCGTAGAATTGGTCTTCATGTGAGACTGAATCCTGCGGTAACACATAAACAACTGTTTGACTATAGATGATCACTTCCAAGGATCAATCCATGTGTAATTGATCTTCACTCTGGGTGGTTGATTTTGCTTGCAACATCTTTCAGATGAACGATTTTTCTGGCCGCAATGGTGACAATGATGGAGGTCAAATCATTTACTCTCCATATGGCCATTTCGTTTACAATGGTTACACTTAACCATATTCTGAGCATTGTCGAGAAAACCAGCACTTACAAACTGAATTGGTTTTGAGAAATCTGGAACAAACAAAGTGTTTTCTTTATTGTATCCTAGGCCATGTCGATCTTTGTTGACGAAGATTTCTTCCGAAGGTTTGATCACTTTCTTGGAAAGACTATCCTGTTGTTGTTCTTCATACTTGCTGCTACTGCTAACATTCTGTCCTTCATTTATTAAATTTGTTGTATCACACTGGGCATCAATCATGAACAGTTCATCAGTTTGACATGCTGCATCAAACTAATCAATTTGATCTTTGGTACTACTTGTTGCATCATTTAGTAGTGCAACTGATTGGATGAGATCATTGATGTCACAACTTATATCAACTTGTTTGCTTAGATCATCTGTGTTGCAACCTTCATCAATATGTTGAATAAGATTGCTTGTATCACAACTTTCATTTGTTGTTGTGATGAGGTCTTCTGTGTCACAACTTGCATCTGCCTTCTCTACACATTGTGCATCTAGTAAATCTTGCTTTTCACTTAACTTAATTTGAAGTGCATGAATGAGTTTTTCTTTCATTTTGAGCTCAATTTGAAAGTCTTCCGTTGCTTCTAATGCACTAGTCATTTGATTGATTAAGCTTTGATTCTGCTTCAACTTCCATTCTAGTATTTCAACTTTGTTCTGTAACTCATGATTGCAAGCTTGCAAATCTTTAATCTCCAGTTCTACACTTTGAAGATGTTTTCCTCCTTTACCCATTATGACTTTTGACACACTCAATTGTACTGGATCGCTTGCTTGCTTGATTTTTCTTGATGCTTGCTTGTAACACTTGCGGATTTGAAGATCTCTCTTGCTTGAATTCTTGAACTTGTGCGTCTGATTTAGTTTTAATCAATGGAATGGTTGAACTCACGTTGTCTTGAATTTTGTCCTAGGATGAGGGTGTCAGATACCACTAAAAATGCACCCAATGTTTACAATGACAAGTTCAAATGATATTGACTCACTTGAAGAGAATTGACTAACTTAATTAAGTTAGTTGAGGAGAATTGTCTGACTTAATTGATTCAATTGAGGAGAATTGATTCACTTTACCTCCGATAAATTCACAATTTGGGTGTCGGTTTCTACTGAGAATGCACCTTTACGATTCAACTCAATTTAATTTGAATTTGTTTACAAGTTAACTTACAAATTATAATTTTGCAAGTTACACAATGACCAATTGTCATGGAATGTTGCAAGTTACACAATGACCAATTGTCATGAAATGTTGATGTAGTCTTTTGAAATGCACGAGTTTGTAGTTGCATTAACATGGTTGCTTGCGTGAATTTGCTTGTTGATGGAGAATGCTGATGTTGCCAACTTTGATTATGTGTTGTAGTTGCACAAAAGCATGTGATTGTTTGTGCTTGATTGAATGCTCATTGCATCTTCTTAATTTCAAGTGTTTTGATTAATGTGCTTGTTTAATTCACTTGCTTTAGACTCCTTGTGTGTGTTAGATAAGATAATTGTAGTGTCAAAAATAGACACAAAAAATAAGCAAGATCAAGAATCATGCACTACATAAGGTGTTCCTAAGATCCCCTTACTCAATTTCGGGCAGATCTAGGACACCTTTCAAACCACAAAAAATATGTCTTTATTAAGTATTGAGTACATCAACCTTCACCTTCACAACATCGTCATTGAAATTTTTCAAACAATAAGAATCTCATACTCGCAAACTCTGGAAGCAAATTGTCTTCAAAAACAACTCAACCTCCTAGAAGGAAAAATATTACTTCAAAATACAATAATTAGCTTCCCCTTTTTTTTTAAATATTCACTTATCACTCCAAATTACAAAATATACCTTATCTCTCCACACATTATTTCTCCAAATTACAACCTATTACTCCAAAATGCAAATTATACCTTATCACTCCATTACAAAAGATTCGCTTTACTTCTAAAACAACTTTATGAAATCACTTTATAAAGTGAATTGATTTCAAAAATTTAAAACACTGCTTATATCTCCAAAAGAATATTTCCTTTTAAAAAATATCTTATTATTCCACTCACTTATCACTCTTCTTAATAAACTTTAATAAAATAATTTAATTTCCTTTAAACTCTCATTTAAAAGAGTTTTATGGAGTGCCTTTAATAAAGTGAAAATGAACGAATCTCCTCTTTTTTGAAAGGTCAAAGCACACTAAATAATTCATAAAGTGCACCTTTAAAGATATTCTTTGGAGAAGTGGCTCAACGCAAGTTTTTTTTAAATGTCGTTACTTCCTCCGTGCTTATCCTTGATGGCTTACCACGATACACAACACTAGCGCCACTTATTCACAACTTGAGTTCGATTACCTTCAATGCTATATCTCTTCAATGATGGCTCAACAGTGTTGCTCACCAGGTCGTGAATTTGATCTTCTTCCACGCAACTCTAACAACAACATAATGTATTTTCGACCCTTTTCTTCTCTTGGTCTGTGATTTAATGTTTATCGCATTGATGTCTTGATACAGATATGGAAACATATAGCTAATTGTTTTCTCCAACTGAAAATCTCAGCTCTCACTCCTTAGCTAAAAATATCGGCCCTTTTCTGAAACAAAATACACAACTTTCGCGAAAGCTCCATGGCTCTTTCTCTACGACAGTCTCCACATCGCACCAGTAGCCAACGCAACCTCATTAAACGTAAAGATTAAGTATGGCATTTTCTGCAAAAGAAAAGGCAACAAACGATGATCTAAAAGAGCAGAATTAAGCATTGATTACCTGGAGTTGTTTGAGAGCTGCGACCATGGCCTAGACTTCCCTTGCATTAGCCTTCTGATACACTTGGGGATTCTACGAAATACAACCATGCTTCGCAAGCGATGGTTGAGTTTGAAACCTACTCCATTTCAAACCACAAAAGATTGTCTAACCGGCCTGCTTGCAATTCAGATCATTTCTATCCTTGAAGATCATTCTTCAGCTTGCTTGCAAATTACTCCACGCACAGACCTCCAATGAATTTCATGGACAACTCTCTTTCAAACTCATGTTTCCAAACATCATGCCTTTTCCATGCAACATCGAATTCCCACACTATGCTTTACTTCTTCACAAAATTGAGCAACGCCTTTATTTTGAAATTTTCAGCAGGGATGACAATGGTAGCAGCCAGGGACGCTTTTAACTCTGCAATGCTGCCCCTTTTCTTTAAGAAAGCATACAGATCAATATATAAACTCAACAGTTCCGATCAACTCACTCTCCATTGCTGCACAGATTTATAGTCTCTCCACCATGGCTTCGATACCACATGAAGGAGATCAAATAAACATATATAAAAATATCAGACATTAAAAACCAGACATGGCAGAAAAGGCTTCAGCTTTGATGTATTCCTCACACTCTCAATATAATGTACAAATAATGTTTATGATACACATATAAATACATGAGGAAGTTTTCCTCAAGATGGAATGTCTATCTTGGACACTATGGTTGAGAAAATCTCTCAACCAAACACTAATCTAGGAGCTTAACTAGTTGGAGAGAATCTCTCAACCAACTAGGCATAAACTTACTCCTAACCATGAGGAACAAACTCAATTTAAAAAGGTAGGAATAATTCCTAATTTTCATGACTTAATTAATTTAATATTTTTAGACTTGTTATTGTTTTTAATGTGAGAGTGAGGCTAACATGAATTTTTTTGAATAATTCACCTAAAAGGCTCAAAATTTCAAATTTTCAGTTTTGACAAATTTTTCCAAGTTCTGGTGATTTTTTGGATTTGTTCAAGCACTAATAGATCACTGGTTTTTTGATTTCCTCACTGTTGTAACAAGTTTTTTAGATCTGATATTTTTTGAATATCATACACTAGAAACCCTAAAAACTTGATTTTTTCAATTTTGATAAATTTTTTTTCTTGGTTTTGGGCATTTTGGGCACTGATTATAGTGTCATTACTTTGCTGATCTGTCAATTATTCTCTGTTGTAGTAACTAGATCAGATCTGAAATTTTCTGAATCACATCCCTCTAAAAACCCTAAAACATGATTTTTTCAAGTTGGGTGAATTTTACTATTTTTGGGTATATTAGGCATTAGTTTTGAGTCTTGACATCATTAGCTTGCTGATATGTGGGTCAATTTCTACTGTAATAACTTATTACAGATCTGAAATATTACTGAATATATCATCATAAAGTAAGACAGATACATAAATTTACTTCTGCTGGTCATTGGAAAGTTTTGTATTTAATGTGTTGGGCAAATTTTATAATTTAGATTGATTTTTCTACCGCTGTCATAACACTAATAAGCGCTCAAATTTTCTGAAGTACTACTGTTGATTGGACTATTGAGAACTAACATTTGTGTGGGTTACTCCGTTTGTAAAATTTCCGGAATTTGGCACCTAAAACACTCCTACATTTAAGTTCTAGATCTCATCTTGCTAGCATCTTTATATTTGATAATCACTCTAAGTCTTGGCATCTAATTTTTCATTTGGCTATCTTGAATGGTGATTGGCTTATCTTAAAGTGGTATCGAGCATTGTTGAAAAATTGATATTTTACATTTTGTGAGAATTTGTTGAAGTTTTGCACTTGTGTCTTTAAAGCAATCTATCTTGTTCAAGATTGTCATCTCATCATTTTTAAGTACCCTTGCTATAATCTAATTCACACTAAGTATTTAAGTAACATAAACAATCTTAACTCGGGATAATCTCGCTCATAATCTCTTGCATAAGTATCCTAGATCTAGCTTGCATTAAAACTTACCTCCTAGCATAAGCTAGGTTGATAGAGACCTAGGGAAACCCTTCTCACCTAGCTTAAAGGGCTTGCAACTCTTTGTTGGTTAACATGGTGACCTTGCAGTCTTCATAGCCATAGTCTCTTCAACGTCGTAAGCATCGGGTGATAGGAGCAGAACAAAAAATATCATTAATCAGGCCCTAGCCTGCTTCATGTTGTCCTCTTTCCCACAACCTACCTTGGATCCCAGCTTCCAAATAGTTAAGGGAAGGTCATACTTAGACTAGGCATAATATTAAAATCAACCAAGATCACTTTACTTCACATAGGTCCTATGACTTGCATCTCATATAGATTAGTTAATCATTCAAGCAGCGGCTGTCCATCCGATCACTTGGTCTTAAATTTATCATAAGCAAGAAGTGTGACTCCATTATGGCACTGGTCTCATACTTAAAATCTAATCTAATCATTAATCTTGCTAAATTTAACCGAGTAACTAGGCCACTCATCCATGTCTCCCAAATAAGTTGGTTTCCAACTTGTTTTCTTTCACTTCATTCTATAGGGACTACCCCCCATAGCCTATTGTTGGGAGATAGCTAGAACAAAGTGGGCAGGGATCAAAGTAACGACCCCTACCTTGAACGATTGTCACGGTGCCTGTACAATCCAAGTGACAACAGACCTCATTAAAGATCTTAAGGTGTCACTCCCTATGAACAGGGACATATCATTACTCATGGATGTTGTGGTCATTGATATAACTAATGTGTGGGGAATGTGATTGTCTAGAAAATGAGGTGCCACTGTGGGAGGTCAACTCCAAATGGTGTTGATTTGGGGTAGCATTGGATGTGCTCTAGGCACGAAATTTGGTGGAGAGGTCGGGGCACATGAGATCTCCAATACCCAAAAAGGGTTTGGGTAGATTCTAAATAGATCATGAGATATTAAAATAAATAATATTTTTAATGGAGTCTCTAATTCTAAACTTAGGGAAAATAAAATATTAATGTGTATTAATATGAATCTGTGTTAGAATGGTCCAAAAGACATGGATCAAACCAGATCTAATCTTAGCCGTTGATTAGGGACTTAATCTCGGTTTTTGAGATGTCAACAGAAAAAGTATAAGAGGAGGCTTGAGGGGCACTTGGAGAACACATTGAGGGAGACCAGTCAGTTCAATTTCTGGAGCGGGGTTTGCTGAGAAATTGAACTAGTGGTCTGGAGAGCAGTGAGGAGGTAGCAAGTATAGAACAAAGAGACAGGAGATCAGCGCAGAAGAGGCAGACGCAGAGCCAGATGAAGCCATGTAAAGGCAGTAGAGACTGTGCAAAACCAGAAGGGTCTGTGTCATCCACGCAAAGGCTGCAGGAGTGACGCAGAAGCCCAGAGAGGCTGCATAGAGCCTCAATAGGTTGACGCAGAGGGTTTCAGGCTAACATAGAGGGTTTCAAGCTGTAGCAGAGGTCAGTAGGGCCTATGTCGGGTTTAGGAAAGTGCTGGAAGTTTGTCTATCTGTGGGTAAGCCAGTTTGGCAATCTGTTGTACAAGAAAATTGCTGAATAATAAAATCCTCCCTTGCTGCATCGGTTTTCCCCCATTGGGTTTTTCCGGGGACATTAGTCCAAAATAACTGTGTCAATGTGTGCATATTTTTGTTTCTGTACTACGATGTGATAACTGCAACAATATTTAATTTAATGTTTGTTGAAGTAATTTCATGAATAACTTATGATGAAATAAGTAGGAAAATAAATTAGTTGTTGCAATGGTAGAATTTTCACATGGTATCAGAGAAAGTAATTAGAGACAGAAAGGATGCAGGGGCATCCACCTCAGGGGATTCACACATATTTTCAGAAGATTGCACAAGAGAGAGAGATTTTGATTTCTCTATGTTGGCTTCCAGGATGGAAGAAGAAGTGGCGTGCATGATTAGAGTTGCATCATCAGAAGTATGGTATATAAAGAGTGAAGCCTCATGGCATATGACAGGAATCAGGGAGTGCTTCTCAGAATATCAAGAAGAGAAGATGAATTTTTAGATCACGATGGAGAACAAGGCAAAGTGTACTCCAGTAGGAAAGGGTACCATAGTTTTTCAGACATAATCGGGAGAGCAGTTTCGTCCCACAAATGTGCTGCATGTGCTAGGATTGGGGATGAACTTACTTTCCGTGTCACAACTACAAGACAAGGGCTATGACGTCTACTTCATCAAGAAAAAGGTATATGTCAAACAACCGAGCTGGAAAAAGAAAGTGCAGATCGAGATCAAAAGTAATTGGTTGTAGAGATTACAACTAGAATCTCCAATGGCACTAATAGGCAGTCATGGGGACAAAGACTTGAATGAACTATGGCAGAAAAGGATGGGTCACTTGCATCATGGAGCTCTGAGAATTCTCAGGAGCACTATAACAGGAGTTCCGGATCTGAGTATGAAACAAGATGATGTATGCAGGGGATGCGCTCTAGGAAAGTATGCTAAGGCGACATTTTCTAGAAGCAACCACAGGGCCAAGAATGTACTAGGGTTGATACACTCAGATATCTGTGGATCTATGTCCATCAAAGCTCTCAGCAGTGCAAAGTATTTCCTTACTTTCATTGATGACCACTCGAGGAAAACTTGGATCTATTTTTTTGAAAACCAAGGATAAGGTTTTCAGTCGATTCAAGGAGTTCAAGGCTCTATTGGAGAATCTGACAAGTAAGAAAATAAAAGTCTTGCACTCAGATAATGATGGAGAATATGTTGATAAGGACTTCACTGATTTTTGTGCTAAGGATGGCATTAGAAGAGAGTGGACAACTCCCTACGATCCGAAGTAGAATGTGGTGGCAAAAAGGAAAAATAGGACTATTGTAGAAGCAAATAGGGCCATGCTGTATGATTAGGATATGCCAAAATTCCTGTCGGCAGAAGCATGCAACACAACTGTTACGTTTAGAACAGGACTCCTCATCGGGCATTGGGCAAGATTTACTCTAGAGAAAGTCTTCACTAGGAAGACACCTGAAGTCGGTCATTTCAGGATATTTGGGAGTTTGGCATATTGTCGCAGACCTAAAGAAAAGGGGAAGAAGCTGGATCAGACTGCAGAAAAGGGGTATCTGGCAGGGTATAGCGAGAATGCTAAGGCATACAGGATCTATCTTCCAGGGAGTAGGAAGGTAGTAGTACGATGAGATGTAAAGTTCATGGAGGACAGAGCTTTTAGAAGATCTCGCGAAATGCCTTCCAAGGAGCAGTTGAAAGAGGATCCGTTGGTCATGCCTCTTCAACCAACAGAAGTGAAGAATCCTTCCTCAGATCAAGAAGATTCTTAGGATGAGGAAGAGGAGTAAACAAAAGCACCTGTTGGCAGAGGAAGAACTAGTAGGGAACTTCGTCAGATTCTGCGTGATGCAGAGAACTTCATCGGAGAGCCAAGGAACAGTAAAAGGGAGCGAAAACAAGAAGATAGGTATCAAGCGTTAGTAGCTCAGAATGGAGAGCCTGCCAGCTTCAAGGAGGCAGCTTAGCATTAGGTCTAGCTTGATGCGATGATGGAGGAGTTTTACTCCATAATGGTAAATGATGTCTGGGAGGTGGTGTCAAGGCCTCAAGACAGATCTGTGGTAGGTTCAAGATGGATCTACAAGATCAAATATGTTGCAGATGGCAATTTTGAAAAATACAAGGTCAGGTTTGTGGCTAAGGGGTATGCTCAAAAGGAAGGGATTGACTACGAGGAAGCCTCCCCCCGGTAGCTACAAGGAAGCCTCCCCCCGGTAGCTAGGTATACCTCTATTAGGACCGTGATAGCTCTTGTAGCCCAGATGGGATGGGAGATCCATCAGATGGATGTCAAGACGACATTTTTGAACGGGGTAATAGAAGAAGAAGTATACATTGAACAACCAGAGGGCTTTGAAACTCATGAGAAGAAGTCTCATGTATGAAGATTGAAGAAAGCTTCGTATGGGCTGAAGCAAGTACCAAGAGCGTCACGCGTGGTATGGTTGAATAGATGGCTACTTGCAGAAGATAGGGTTTGTCAAGAGTGACGCGGATTTGAATCTCTACTATCTGGTCGTAGAGAGCGAGCCACTTATCTTAGTATTATATGTGGATGAACTCTTCCTAACAGGATCATCCAGACTCATTGAAAACTGCAAGAAGAATCTAGCTAAAGAGTTCGATATGAAGGATCTGGGATGAATGCACTATTTTCTAGGGTTGGAAGTTTGGCAGCAGAAAAGAGAAATCTTCCTTGGGCAAGGAAGGTATGCTACAGAAATTCTGAAAAGGTTCAGGATGGGAGACTGTAGACCTATGGCTACACCAATGATCATCAACTGGAAGAAGATTGATGCATTAGAAGACAAGGATGTCGATCGCACCCTATATCGGCAACTCATAGGGTCCCTGATGTATCTAGTAAATACCAGGCCAGATATTTGCTACGCTATCAACACCCTCAATCAGTTCATGGTGGAACCAAAGAGGGCTCGCTGGGCAGTAACCAAGCATGTTCTCAAGTATTTACAGGGAACAATTGATTATGGGCTCTTGTACAACAAGGGGAAGGATATCAGGTTGAGTGGATTTACTGATGCAGATTGGGCAGAAAGTTCAGTGGATCAGAAAAGTGCCTCTGGGTACTGTTTGAACATTGGATCAGGAATAACCTCCTAGTGCAATAGGAAACAGAAGTCTGTGGCTCTGAGCTTGTTTGAGGCAGAATATATGGCAGGAAGCACAACTTCGTGTGAGGCCATATGGCTTAGAAAACTGCTGGTAAAGCTATTCAGAAGAAATATGGAGGTGACTAGGATCATGTGTGATAATCAGAGTTGCATAATTCTCTCTAAGAATTTAGTATTTCATGATATAAGGTGTCACTTTGTCAGAGATTGTGTCGAACGTGGAGTTGTGCAGTTGAGCTACACTCCTACATCCATGATATCAATATATAAATATTAATGGCTTCTAAAAAGCTTCATGAGTGGTTTCCTACTTTGGATATCACATGGGTTTCAGGATATCCAAATGGCACGGAGTGGAGGTTTATGCAAAATATGCCACAATTTAAGGGTGATCCATCCATGGCAATGGACCACATATCAAAACTTATGAAGCATGCTTCCGAAGTGAATGTGGTTCATCTAGACAACCTCATGGAGTTATTTATTGCTTCTATTGAATACAAGCACTGAGGTTGGTGCGACTCGTGCAAGCCTGAAAGCATTTCATCATTTATCAAGTTGCTTAACAAATTCATAAAGTATAAGTGATCCAAATTCCAATCTAATGAAGTTGCTTGCGAAAGCATAGAGGAAGCCCTCCGAAGGGAAGGTCTCATTAGTCAAGATGCAAAAGTTGGAGATAACCATGAGGATCCTAGTGATCAGCAAGAAGATGAATGCTCATTAGGTCCACATGATGAACAAGGTGACTGGGAAAACACTTGTCGGGAAGGATGAGTTTATGGAAAGTGAAATTGAGACCAACGTTTCCTTTCTCAAGGATATTACTCTCGATGACTCTTCTTTTGAGAACCTTGAGAAAGCTGATCCCATTAGCCCTGTTATCGCTCAATCTACCAGGGGACCTAAAGGGAAAATGCTAGGTCAAGGGCAACAAATGGAGTCTTAGCTCACTGTCACCTCAACTAAGGCTTCCTTCTATTTGCAGACTTTCACCGATGGGAGGAGACCCAATATGTATGGAGCCACTAGTGAATGATAAGTTAATGGATATGAGTGACCCGAATAATCCTTTCCCAGAATCTGAAGGATGAAGATTGCTTGCTTTGTAAGTAAGGTACTAGGTTTTCTAGGAAGAGAGGATTTGAGGGTTAGGTTTATGGGATAAGACTTGTGAATGAGTTTCCCGATCCGTAAAATCCTTGTTAGAATTGGTATCTCGGATGGTTCTTGAAAAATGATCTTTGAAAGGAATGGGACGACACAGGGCCAAGTGGACCCACTCTAGGGTATGAGGAAGGAATGTAGCAACCAATGATATTCTTACCCTAGACAAGGTGGAGAAAGGATCAGAGAAAATATGATTACTCGAAGATGTTGAGTTGACAGGGGATGGCAAGGCAAGTTTTGATCCTGAGCTAGGGCTTGGCTTTTCTTCCTATTCCACCATCGGAATGTCTTCAAATTTGGAGGAGGGCTACAGGAAAGGCCAACAAAGGAGACCTTAGGAGATTGAATTTTGTTTAATGGCTAGCTTGGTGGGAAATAGATCCCTAGGCACCCTAATGTGGATAGACTTGGCAGAAGGTGAAAGAATAGGAGTTTTGGTGACCACCCTTGGTAGATCAGTGCCTTAATACTTGGGAGAATGGAGTCTATGTTGATTATGTGTAAGATTTCTTGGTTCCCAATCTAGGAGGCCTCAAAATTACTTCACAAACTTTCTAGGTCCAGTGAAAGTAATCTTGCAGCTTTTATACTTCAAATGCACAAGAGGAATGGTTTGTCAAGGTCAAATTTTACCTCTAGGAGATTTCGCTCTCACTACATGGCCCATATGTTGGAGAGAGCGTTATAATAGAGACAATTCCACAATATTAAGCAATAATTTGCATGCAACAATTAACCCTAAAAACAACGAAAATCCCAATCTAGCATATACGACAAAAGCAACAAGAATAACATCAAAATTTTGTACTTACATGTAGTAGAGTATACCCAACCATTCACAAATGACAATAAAGAAGTTCCAAGAGAAAATAGACCAATAACCTTACATCAAAAATTCAAAATTTATCCATAAATGCTCCAATTCATTCTCTAGCAAAAAGTGCGAAATTCTCTAAAGAAGAGAGGGATCCAATCCAAAGTGATGATGAGAAATGATCTCAGCTCACTTGTATTTATACAAATCTTAGGAGTTCGAATTAGCTTCCTTAGCCTACAGGAGCCCCAAAAATAAAATAATGTGCTAATAATACAACCTTTTGGTGAGAAGCCCACCAAACTACCTCATAAATAAAAAAGTAAGCCTCTCAAGAGGTCAAATAATAATTTATGCATGTCATAGTGCCCTCTAAGAGGCCTAATGAGGTCCATGGGTGCCACAATGAAGAATAAGACCCTCAAAAGCAGTGGACAAGGGATTGGCCCCTCGTCCAATAAGTGAACCACAAGCAATCTCTGAATGGCTGTGGGGATCCATGAAGTCCAATCTACTATTGTTGAGGCCCATGGCTTTCAACACACACCCTACACGTGCCAATGTAGTCCTCTGTAGGATTAGGACCTCATATAGGGAGACTAAACCCCAAATGGAAACCATCTGCAATCCTGAATAAGATGCAATGCATCCCCTAGCTTTCTAGTACAACAAGTCATTAAAGAAATCGAGTAAATGAGCTTACCTAGTCATGGACCATAGGTGGGGACTTCATAATGGTTTGCCCTTCCATAATGGGGTTCGAGATGTGCCAATGTATCCTAAACTCCGAATGGGTTAACCAAGCACCGTATTAGTAGGTTTTTACCTCTAAAGGGTGGTCAAGGTACATCCATCAAAGGTGGTGGCATGTGACAGATAGGTGAATGAAGTAGGGGATGAGAAGGGGTAGCCCTGGGTCGCATGTTGGGGTACAAGGGTAGCTAATAAGAGGGAGGCCCACACTTTGGGTTTATAATGTGTAGGAGGGAGCAATCGTGGTACATGAGGTTCCCCGACTCTAGTTTTTCCACCCTCCTTTATATGCTTTTTGCCTTTTATGATTTTCTTGGATTAACTGCTCAGGGCTCAAGGTGTTAGAGCATGATGTGTAAGATATAGTAGTGAAATCCCCAGTTTAAGGTGGGGTGGTTCATTACCTATTAGGGGTTGGGACAATCATGGGTTCCTATATGATGAAGAAGGTTCGTAGGACCTGCAAGAACCAAGGTGATGGCCATGATAGTGGGGTAGAGCTCATGTGTTGGATTTTCCCCACGTGCTAAAATGTTTTTGTCCCAACCATCTTTTGCATTTTGTGGTAATTTTCCTGTTGAATGTGGCCATATATGGTTTTAATTTTCTTTTCAGCTGCAACAACCTCTGGGCTTCATTCTTGGCCATGACCCATTTTGTGGGCAAGGGGAAGGGGCAAGCTAACCCTATGTTGACCCAATGGAGGAATGTGGACCCAGGCGGGAAAAATGGTGGATTGGACAATAATGAGTGGAAAAAGGGTAATATAAGCGAATAAGGGAGCGGGACCATGCAACGAAAATCGGGGTTTCCCGTGAAATACCGTCCCTGAAACCAAATGGTCAGTAAAAGAGGTCCCACTAGACTAGAATCCAAGGTTAATTCCTAGAAGGGGTCTAAGGGATAGAAGCACAGACCTAGCCCATTCTTTCCATCGAACCCCCCCATTAATCCATGCCCAGAAGTGTCCATGATAAGCAAACTACATTACTCAGTTTCAAAATGACAAGTCATACCTTTAGATTCGGGAGGCCCACCTTCAAAAATATGATCATAGCAGATGGGCGAGGGACCACATGGCTGGCTCAGGTGGCAGAGAAAATGGCACAATGAGCTAGTTGATGGCTGCAAGGGGCTACTGGTTGCCGGCTGAGGACCATCTTGGAAATTTTTTTTCTCCTAAGGGTATTGCCCGTAAAATGGTGGGTAACAAGCCCTTTGGAAGATGACGTTGGAGATTACTTCAACACTGAAAAGGAGAAGTGGGAAATCATTGGTCCTCAATTTGATTGTGCTCCCATTTATGATACTGACAAGGAACATGAGACTGAGATTGGTTTTCCCTTTCTCTCAGGCATTGTTTGTGATGACATATCCATTGATATCATTGGGAAGGAGAGTTATTATTTTCCCTTGCATAAAGAGGGGTTTGTAGTAATCGATTCTCCTTTTAGGAGAGACCCAACCTTTGATACTAAGGAGATCGATAAAGCTCCCACCTATCCTCCTTATGAATACATATTCAAATCACTTGAGCCTTTTGAAGAACCCGTTGAGCATAATGCTTTACCCTTCCCTTTTCCTTTCTCTCTTGTTCATCATCTTGAGTCTTCCTCAAGTGAGTCCCTCGCCCCTTTTCATATGGTCTCAAGTGACCATGAGCCCTTCCCCCTTTCAAATATGGTGTCAAGGAAGAACCCCTCGTTGAATATACTTTATCTCCTTTGACACATTTTCAGGATTATGATCACTCCACAACCTCTCCTCTTCGATGTGACCATCACCGTGAGCAACCTATCTGTTTCACTCGTTCTATCCCTCACCCCATGTTGCTTGGGAGCGGGAGCGGGAGCGACCATTTTCAGAAGCTCCCGGTTTGGGAGCGAATCTGGGAGCGATTTTTTAAAAATATATATATTTTTATATTTTTTAATTTTTGATACATATATGTCAACAAAAATATGTAGAATGATGAATTAGACATAAAAAACATAGATTGATCATTGAACCATATCACATCAATCATCTAGAAATTATAATCGTCATCAACCATGTCCAGAAGATAGTAATTTTACACATATTACAACTGCAACATATTGAGTCTCATGAATCATGATTCATCACATTCAATCTTAAAGTTTCAACTTCAAGTTTTTAAAATTGAAATTCAATAGCATTTATCATCATTGATCACCAAAGTTGTACAGGTACTTGTAAGCTAAGTTTAACCATTACAAGAAGTAATATCTTAGTCTTTAGATATTTCTAAGTCCTAACTTCTAACTGTTAACATGATATGAAATGTTATAAATTTATAAAATGAAACATGAATAATGAAATGAAATGAAACAACTTTAGTCTCTCACGAAGCATCATATTCATAATTCACAATCATTACCAATGAGTTATAATTGCCAAGGCCCAACTTCAAACTTCAAATTTTCATTGTCACAGTGATATATTGTTTACAAAAAATATCATTATGATATGAAAGAGTCAAGAGTCAAGAGTCAAAGACTCAAAACTCAACAGTTATGAAAAGTTAAAACTAAAGTCCAATAGAAACTAAAAAAGACAAGTAAACTGTAAATGATAAATCTACATGTGGCCCTTGCCACGAGAGTCTCCCCCATAAGGAGGTCGTGGTGGTCTTCTCGGAGTCTCCCGCACAGCCCGACGACCAGAACTAGAACCTCCCCGTGAGGGTGTAGATGAGGTGGCGACATCAAAGGAACAAGACTCGGACCTCGAGCACTGCTATTGGATGGTGGAGGTGGAGGTGGAGGTGGCATGGCTGCTGCAGCTGCTTCATCTTCATCCCTTACAAGTTCCTCTTCTAGTTCTTCAATATGTACAATGCTATCCTCCAAATTGTCATCCTCTGGGTGATTGTCCCAAATTTTATATGTGGGATCCTCATAAGCCTGATCACAGTAATGACTCAACAACCTCAAGTTGTAGTGCACATAAACCAAGCTTTCTGCTCAGTTTTCATTGAGTTTGTTTCTTTTCACATTATGTATGTAGCTGTAGGTGCTCCAACACCTCTCTGTAGAAGAAGTATTTACAACCTGTTAAAGAACTTTTTTTGCCAATTTTGGCAAAAGTCCCTGGCCACCATATGTTTCCCACCATGTGAGAGTATTAAATCTAGCTCTTTCGTCCATTGCATGGAAGTTACCATACAAACCAATGCCACTGAAGTATCTGCTTATTTCAAGGCGCACAACTGCACATTCCTCCCTGTCAGGTACCAACTTTTCTAATGCTTCCAAATATCCTCTAGTTACCTCTGGATCTAAATGGGGTTTGGTCCTAACCCCACCCCCTGCTGCAGGTTGGCCCAACCAAGATGTAGAGTAGTATTTTGGTGTAAGGATATACGCCAAGCAATTTAGTGGAAGATTAAGTCTATTCCACCGTTCAGACACACAATCGTGAATTAGTTTGTACAGGTCGGGATCTTTGTTATGAACAATATCTTTTATTTGCCCCAACATGGTATCCATCTGCTCATACACCTCGCCAATCACTGTTTTGTCTGTATCTGCAAACCGAATCATGTGATAAATGGGCTTGGTGAAATCCAAAACTTGCCTCACACTTGTCCAAAATTGGCCATCAAGAGCGGCCTCCTCCACCATTTCAAAACCTCCCCTGTCAACTGCATTTTGTAGCCCTTTCCTTCAATACCTGCCAATGTGGACTTGATACCATGCTAGCCATTGACTCTCTTACCTTCAAAAGGCGCTTGAAGGTGAGGTAATAGCTACCACTCCAATCTCGAGTGACTGCGGAAAAGGCCATGGGTATGGCTATGATTTGTAATAAATTTTATCATTTTTTTGCCTTTTTTGTACAAATCACCAATCCATTGGTATTGTTCATTTTTGTTTTTGACAATATCATGCAACAGAAGGTTCAATGTGTGAACCAAACATCCAGACCAAAATATATTGGGGTATTTATCCTCAATAATTACTCCCGTTGCCCTACAATTAGCAGCATTATCAGTGATGACTTGGATGACATTGTATGGCACAATACGGTCAATTGTTTCAAGTAATGCTTCTGCAATGTTGATGGCGGTCTTGAACTTGTCTGAGTAATCATGTGCAG